>JAVQJF010127138.1:0-10136 GCA_036023855.1 Gadopsis marmoratus | reverse complement strand
GTGTGTGTGTGTGTGTGTGTGTGTGTGTGTGTGTGTGTGTGTGTGTGTGTGTGTGTGTGTGTGTGTGTGTGTGTGTGTGTGCGTGCGTGCGTGTGTGTGGCTCTACGCAGTCGGGTACTCGTTGCCAGGCTGCTGGTTGCCGTAGATGCTGATTTGTGTTTTACAGCTGACAGAGAGAGAGAGAGAGAGTACGATGTGTCGACTCTTCAGCCTCAGTGATCCCCCGTCTCCTGAATTATCAACATCGTGGCTGGGTGTCATATTTACTCAGGTCCCGCTTTCCCTCACATCTGGGAACCAACACTGTTATCGAAAAATATGAAAAGACGAATTAAAGTCTGAATTTGACAAGAGATCGAGATACTGTGAGCAAGTAGTTTACAGTGCTTACCCACACATTTTTGGGTCGCAGATATGTGTGAGTGAAACGTGACCCGTTGAAGACAGATGCGATGATAAAGAATGATAAGAACTGAAGAACGCAGCTGAAACACGTCCGGTGTTGTGTCAGTGGTTGCAAGGTAACAAATCAATTTTAGTTATTTTTTGTATGTGATGGAGCTGTTCAATCGCAGATTTTAATTCAGTGAATAATGGCACCTTTTAACATGCCACACAGACTCCAGTTCCAGGAAGTGCCTCCAGTTTAGTTTTCCAAGCCAGCTGTTTGGCCTGAGTCTAAACCCTGTTCATGTGTGTTTTCGTATGACGGAGAGCTGCCCGCACGGGAAACAGACGCAAGGTAAAAAAAAGGTTTCCTACTAACTGTTTACTCACCAAACCGGCGGTTTTCATGTGAGGAAGAGCTTTTATGAAAGGATACAGAAGGTGACCAGACTGTGGATCAAGTCTCTCCTTGGTCTGTGATTCGGGGGGGTCACGCTGTAACCAACACACACACAGGTGATGGGCCACATGCCGCAGGGACAAAGCTTTGATTCAGATGTTAAACCTTTAATAAGTACAAGGTCTCGGAGTCTATTCGCCTGTGCATCTCGCTGCTGTGTGTGTGTGTGTGTGTGTGTGTGTGTGTGTGTGTTTGCTTTGGACTACAAAGTGCTTTGAGTCGCAGAGAAAAGCCACAGTCGAGCAGAAAAATGCAAATCTCTCTTCAGCTCCTGCAGACGGCCTCAGGAGGAAGCGTCGTGGACACAGGCGGCGGACGGAGTGTAACAGCAGAGAGAACTTATACCTATAATAATAATACCTGTGTGGCCATCACACACAGCCTCAGAGAGGAAACAGTGAAGTGTGCACACACACACACACACACAGATCCAGCACTACAATATTCTTCACTTTTTCAGCAAATTAATTACAATTAATTACGTGAAAGCTGAGCTTAAGAAATTGCTCATTAAGAAAATAATTATAAGTGATCATTGGTGACACGGTGGAAGCTCTCGGGCTCAGTGAGTCAGGCAGGTAACTTGCCGGGATCCCTGGACAGATTCTTCTCTTCCTGCTGAGCACGAACACGCGAGAATTGTCATTCACAGAACCAAAGATGGACCTTCAATGAGCTCGTTTTAAAAGTCATGCTGAAACACTTGTATGTGTCGCTCCACTTGTGGATGATCAGGAGCATTTCATTAACTTTCTATGGTGAGTTTATTGTATTTATGTGTATTTCTTTGTATTTATGTGTCTTGTTTTCAGTGCTGTTGTGTAAATCTGTGTATCTGGGGACGAACACTAGCGTAGCTTCTAAATGCTATATTGGTACAGCATGTCCCTTTTAAACATTATGCTTTTAATCACACACCAGGGCTTTTATCAGCGGATGATCATCATCAGTCATATTTGATGAACATGTGGTTTCTTGTGGACCTTAATGATTCAATTTAAATTTCCTGTCTTTAAAAAGGGAAGGAATTGAGGGTTAGACGCTAATATTTTTAAGCAACCTAAGGCGGCCAAAATGTAAAGTTATGTAAAAACAATCCAGAAAAGGCATTTTAACGCAGCTTCACACCGCCTTTTTTAATTGCGACACCCCAAAAAATGAAAAGACACGGACGGACAGAGTAAAAATGCATTTTCAGAATAATTCATTTAAATCGAAAACTCAATATTCACGTGGTACATATTGTCTCTCACAGTCTCTCTTTCCTAAATAAGGAATCGGGATGTCTTCGGAACTGTAACGTTGCAGTAAAGGGATTAAACTTGGTTGCCTGTCGAACGAATCTCGTGTATTAAGGCGTCTAATCAAAATCTAACTTTTGTGTCTCACTATATTCCAGCTCAGAATCCACGGTCGTGCATCCTTCCTGCTGCACAGTCACAAGTTTGACTGATTCAAGTCGAGATGTGATGATGGGTTAGTCTTAATTCAGACCCTTAATATAACAAACAGTTTAAACTCACTCGCACCAGTAAAACAGTGAACACACAGGCTTCAGTGCAATATGCAAACTGCTCTCTCCACGGATATACCTCATTATTGTTCTGTGTGTGTACAGTCGCTCATTTAATCCCCACAAGCAATTTGGCTTCCACTCGTTCTAAAAGCTAATATTCAGCCTGATATTTGTTCAGGTCTCCGAAATGAACGCTGGTTCAGTTGAGATTTACTTTAATCTGCTTCCTATCCAAATCAACATTGCTGCAACAGTACCAGGTCCACTTCTGGGTGAATTGTTCTGCGAGCAGCTAATTAGACTGAGATTGTTCTGCCCTGCAGGAATTAGCTGCATGTTCCATTTGTTCCATTAGGTTGTCATTACATTACATTAGGTAAGTTCATTAAGCTTCAAAGCAGAATGACAGATTGAGTATTACTGCTTTGTGCAGCGAGCGTAAATATGTTTTACTGTGCTACGCATGAAAAGTGAAGAAAACATGTTAACTTCTACATGTTAGTTTCTTTGCTATTTTGCTCTGCAATTTTTGGAAGTTAACACTAACATTTGAACTCTGGAGTTTGTGCTTGAGTCGCAAAATGTTTTGACTGTGTTGAAGGAAAAAACAAAAAGAGAATGCGTCCCAAAGCCAGGGTTAAAAATTACATTTACATTCAAAACTGTAACTTTCCAGTATCAGTCCCCATGATGCCCAATAAATGTCCAAATACTTTCACATATATTCAGCTCAACCAAACGCTGTCATATAAAACAAGCAGGTCTTGGGACTCGGACAGATCTGAACTAGCAGCAGTGATGCAGTTAACAGTGTATGAAGGCCACCAGCATCAGACGTGGCCTCGATTAAGTTCCAGATGTTCTAAGAGGTCCAACTTCCAACATCATGTTTTACTGATAAACTCATCAAATCACCAAAGATAAATACAGCGATCAGCCGTAACATCCAGACAGCAGGGCTCCCTGAGCAGCTCCATACGCAACAAGCTGCGATGCTCCGAGTGTTCTGACACCTTTCTATCAGAACCAACATCACTGTTTCAGCAGTTGGAGCTACAGAAGCTCTTCTGTTGGATCGGACCACACGGTCCAGCCTTCGCTCCCCACGACCATCAGTGAGCCTTGGCCGCCCATGACCCTGTCTCCAGTTCGGCGGTTCTCCTACTTCTGGTAGGTCCTGCCCCCTGCAGACCGGGAAGAGCCCACAAGAGCTGCAGTGTTGGAGATGCTCTGAAGATGCTTGTCAAAGTCGATCACATCCTTCCGCTGCACATTTTTCCTGCTTCAACACGTCAACTTGGAGACAAAATGTTCACTTGCTGCCACATATATCCCCCCCCCACTGACAGGTGCCATGGTAACCAGAAAATCAGTGCTCCTGTCAGTGGTCATGAAGTTATGGCAGATCGGTGTATGATTTCATGATGTTTCCTGGAATTTTCACTGTTATCATCTTGACAAAGTGACGCAGGAGCTTTTATTTTTTTCCCCCAGTAGGTGCTGATTTTCAAGACGCTCATCTGAAGTGTCAAGTGCTGACTGAAAGGTTCAGGCGCGGAGCAGACAGAAGCCCTCGCACGGCTGCTGAAAGCTGTGTGAAAGGTTTGACATCCATCCGATGTGTTAACCTACCAGCCGGCTGATGTGTTTGAATGTTTGTTTTCTGATATCAACAAATACTGAGTCTATGAATTGTGACTGATTTGTCATTAGGTTGATCCTCTGGGGTGGTAAACGTCCAATTCACCAACTAAAATCAAAACAATGTCAAACTTTATAGAGAATGTTCTGAACGTGGAATTAAACTTTCCAAGTAAGCAAATATAGTATTTAACTTTTAGATTCAGCTTGCGATCGTTTGATGTGGGGACCACCTGCAGTAAGTCTACAATCAGTTTAAAGTCCAGACCCAACATTTTAAAAAGGTATATTTCGTAGCTTTCATCCACAGTGAATACGCAAAGTTCCTCTGCAGAAACACTGTGTGTGTGTGTGCGCCTCCAGTTTATGAAAATCTTTTTAGAGCAGGATTAGGATCATCATTGTCCACTGGCTTATGATAGGACGGGGATTATGTTAGTACAACGATATGTTTAGCAACACATCCCAGAACTCGCACACCCACACCGGCCCTGTATGGAGCTTAGTGCTTTTGGGCTCTGCTGCACCGACAGCATCTGTACAATTTAAATTCAGAACGTTCTTCACTGGTTCGGCTTTGATCCTTGCGAGATTTTCTACATGTAGAGCACAACGTCAGCTGCGGTGACACAGTTATGTGATGCATGCGAAGCTAAGAGATGATCCACAGGTACTGTTCCACTTTGTTTAGGCAACTCGAGACACTTGGTTAAGTTTAGGGGAGGATGCGGTCTGACTTCAGTCAGCAGATTGGAAGTGTATTTAACCAAAACCCTCCCCCTAAACAAGTGTTTTATTAGCCTAAACCTCCCAACACCTGCTGATGAAATATATATATATATATATATATATAGCATTTGTTGACTCTAGACAATAGTACATATTACATTCCAAATCAGGTGGATGGAGTCAGTGATCTCCCGTACGTACTTTTATCAGAGAGCCTTTTTTGATTTTACGTGAATTAAAATTTCTCTTTGTCTTTTATTTCCTTTAAAAATGTTTTCATCCTGTATTGGTATCTGCTCTCTTTTAAAACCAGATGATTTTATGACTTTGACTGTTTGACCGTTGCTGTCTTTGTGATGCACTTTGTAACCTGGATTTTGAAAAGTGCTTGATGATGATTATTGTGTTTGTAAGGAGCAGTTGCAAAGCTGAAACCTGAACTTTTTCTCTCACAAAACTAATGCAGACTTAATCCATTACAATACGGTTTGTTAAACTGTCACATTCAGCCTACATTAAACCACAGCACACAAACAGGGATTGTAATAAAGTAAAGAGTCGGTGTCCTGAGTTAACTTTGCTATAACATGATGCTATATAGATAAAACTGAATTAATATCAATCGTGTGGACATGCGAGCGCACGTAAGGACCAACAAACAGCCAGTGGAGCGAAGGTCCAGGAGTCAAATCACTGGTTCGGGTGTGGAGCTATTGATAAAAGCTTGACTACCCTTGAGCCAACGTTGGCCATCAGTCACAAAGACAACCCCGCGCAGATTTCTGGGATGGCAGCAGAGACAAAGAGACAGAGCAGCAGAGAGAGAGAGACGGGCGAGGGCGGTGAAAAGGCGGAGGGAGATATATTATTACAGACGGTCGGCCTGCGGCACTTCCCGGTTAAAATCCTAAACGGAACAGACAGACAAACACAACCGTATAAAACCATCTCAACTGCCATATGGCTCTGGGGAGATGTCCTTGCTGTGTCCCTCACAACCCCCCCCTCGTCTCCTCCCTCCACAGCCCTGCCTCTGTCATGTCGGGGCTTTTGAAGTTTGCAGGTGGCAGTGTGGCGCTGCTGAATTCCTCTCTGAAACACCTTCAAGCTAATCTGGATCTCCGATGGCGACAGCGGTCACCTGGGCCGCGCAGATAGCAGCGACGCGTCGTAATTTTTCTGAATCTTGTGTTTTTTTGTTTTTTTTATCTTTTTTTTTTTTAACGAGAGGGCAAACGGAAGGTTTAAAAGTCCACCGAGGAGACAGTTTTCACCTGTTTTGTCACCCGTGATGCTGTGCACAACAGTACTTTCTATGCAACACATGCAGTACATGTACACACACACAGTACAGTTACACACAGAGAGGAAACAGGTCTGCATACAAGTTTAGGGAAAAGGTTTTATGCTAAATCCAAACCTTGCAGTGCTTTTGTGATTCTTCATAGCTGCCTTAGTGTGAGACCAGGCTGGTTAGTTTTCATGATTTCGGAAACTAAATTATTTGATTGTACTTTTTCTATATTACCACAGATTGACTTAAAGTATTTATTGGTATAAAGTATTTGATTTCATTTTGCCAGTTTTTCCTCAGGGAGCAGCTACAAGTCTAAAGCAAACGTTACACAGCGTCCGTAGCCTGCGTGTCCGTTGCCACCGGAAACTGTTCCCTGTTTTCTTCTGCTTCAGACACTGGAAAAACGTTTTGCACTCAAATTTCTGCATATATGTAAGGGGAAACAAAATGCAACATCACCAGCAGGATATGCTGATAATCACAGAAACCTAAAATTACAATATCAATGTAATAATATACATTATAATGTAAGAAGAGGATTGGTCCTCAGCCATGCTCCGGCTCTGGGAGGCTGAACGTAGGAACAGCTAAATGCTAACGTCAGCATGCTAACGTGCGCTCAATCACAACATTTACCGTGCGTCTGTTTATCGGGCGAATCTCTTTGGACTGTTGGAGAAAAACCACTGGGAGCGCAACTCAACTCACCATGGCCACACTTTAATTTTTACTATTAAAAAACTCTGTCACCATTTTGAAGAACAGAAAGCGATTCAAAGAAAGATTCTCCAACCCTGGCAGGATCTGCAGAACTTGACAAATTGACGGCTGTCAATCTTTTAGCAAACACTAGCCAGCAAACTGCTGCCTGTGTGCTGGTCCCTCCTGTTGCACGCGTGCGCAGATATTTGTGTGAGCGCCTCCTTTGGCCAGTGACGTGCAAATGCGTCCACCGCAAGGATTCCAAAGAAACAGGCAAACAATCCCATTTCTCACACCAGCTGAGTGTGTGTGCTGTTACTGTAATCGTACGATGTGCTTCTGCTGAAGACAATTTATTGACTCTTATTTCTGCTTCATTGGTCCAGACCTCTGACTTCATGTCAAAATTCATTGTGGCGTAAAAAAGAAAAACCGTATATACTGTATATTTGCACAGTGGCAGGTCGGCCAGCTTGTTAGTCTCTGCGGTCGGAGGTTAAAGCGCAGGCGTGTTGTGGTGTGTGTGTTCTGGTTGGCACAGCGGCCGTCCGCAGACATCCAGCCACGCGTGGCCACGTTAAACCTCTTCCACTAATCCGTCACCTCGATTAATGCCAGCTAAACGAGGGACGCGCATTACTGTACAGCACCGACTCGCACGCCCCCAAACACAAAAACGCACACGCGCACAAGTGGTTTGGCGTCCGCTGGTCCAGACGTGCTGATCTCTCCAACTGCAGATTGGAGTTCGGTCAGTAGCCGAGGACTCAGCAATCAGAGCACAGCATCACCTCTGCAGAGCTTGGGAAATGTCACAGCAGCAGTTTTATGCGAAGAAAAGCAAAGGCTTTATTTTGAAGAAGAAAAGCTACTGAAACTTGCCTTGCTTTTAGCATCCGCGTGGAATATTGCCGACGAAAATCTTAACCCAATCTCTCGTTTAAAATGAACTTAAGCAGCTGAAATTCGACCTCAGGAAGCCATTTACAGCAGCGCAATTAGCTCCAGAAGCCAGCTTATTGGATGCAGCGCTGTCCTGAACAAAGTCCTAAACAAACAAAACAGCCTTAAAACTTCAATTTTAATCAAGCTCTATTCATTATGTGACAAATTCTCACCCTCGTGTAATTCAGAGTGGAGTATCTCAGAGTGTAATTCCTTAATGAGTGTGGGGGGGGGGATGACACAGTATGTTAATTGCCTCATGCAAGAGGAGTGCAAACATCTAATTTAAGAAAATTAATGTGAGAGGGGGAGCTGCTGTCACGGCGGTGAAGACAGCGGAGGTCAGGAGGCGCCGCTAACAGCAAACTCCACACAAATCAGTGTAATCTGATTAGAGTGCAGCCCGTCTGAGGCTTCAGGAGGGCGAGCCTGATGTTGGCAGAGCTGCAAAGTGCTGAAAAGTCTTTAGCACAACTTATCAACGTGCAAGTGCGGCAACAGCTGGCTGTGATGTGAATGTGAAAAGAAAATAGAGAGAGACAGATGGACGGGAAGAGCAGAGAGGTTTTAGTGTGTTTATCATCAGTGAGGCAGTGAATAAGAGTGTTTCTCATGGATTCATTATTAAAGATAACTTATATATTGTCTTTGAAATTCTGTAATTCTCTGTGCAACATTCCTATTGTATTTATATCTGTATATTTCTTTCTGTCGTTATTGTTGCCTTTCATTTATTGGATTGTATTTTTAACTTTAAAAAAAGGACTTTGGCGCTTCTTAATTGTGCCCAATGTCTTGACTATAATGTGTCACACTGGACATTAATGTCCATGCTTGGCCGCGTTAAAGACTTGATTCATTCCAGCTGTATTTGCAAACATATTTGAAGAATTTGTCTCAATGCAAAAATATATTTTTTCATTAAACTGATCGTATCTGAAACTATGGGCCCTTTTTACTGCTGCATCTGCAAACGTGACAAATGTAAATAAGTGTTTAACAGCATCAGAGAGCAACTTAGCATCTGCTGAAAATCTCCTTTTGATGGTTTAGGGCTCTGCTGTGAAAACATGGCCAGAAAAAGTTGTGTTTTAAGTTTGACATATTTATTTGACATGACAGATTCATGGTAGAAGAGAAAGATGACTGATGATGAGGAGAGAACCTCTGTCTGGCTCGCTTTTCATTTGTCTTTTGACTTATTTATCCGGGCCGAGAGGCAATATTAGCTGTGGTGCATTTTCAAAATGCAACCCCACAACACACAGAGTCTTCAGAGGGGCAACCCTATTAGTGAAAACCAGAGACATCTTTGCGTAGCCCGTCTACGCGCATCGGCATTAGAATTTCAAAGCAGCGTTTGATTGTTTGATCTCGTATCCAAAAATGATTGTTGGTTATAAAAAGGAGTGTGAGGAAAAAGCAATTAGCATAAAGCTGTGGTTCTATTAATACCCGGTATCCTCTGTAGTCTTGTGGCTGGTTGTGATCCATAATTAACAGTGAAGCGATCCCATTTTCACCTTCCGCCGTGGTTCCCCTCTAGACCAGCTCTCTGGAGAGCAGCCAGCAGACGATACTTCACGCTGCAGAAAAACTAGAAAGAGCTACTAGATTTTCTAATGCCACAACCTGACAGAGTGTATAGTGACACATACATTTTTGAGAATTATGATGCATCAGCACAAATATTGTTATTTTTCTTGTGCGTAGTTAAAGGCAGCTGTAAGGGTTTCTACACCCTGAAGATTTGAACAGGTGGATCATTAAGTTGTGCTGCAGATCTGGCTGCTCACTCGAAAGGTGACGGGACCTTTGCCCCAAAGAGACTTTGCCTCTAAACTGTGAAACAGAAAAACCTGCCCGTTTGCCTGCATTCGTGATGCATTGGTGTTTAGAAATTGTGTCTGAACCTTAGTTATTTTAGCCGTGCGTTTGAAGCAGCTGCAACTTCCATATCAACAACGTCACTCGCTTCTTAGTTAGTTACGAAATCTCCAACTTAGCAAAAGGAACTAGAGAAATGTCAACGAACCAGTGACAAAATGAGTGCGGCGCCATCATCACTGGTAGCTACGTCTGAATAAAATCCCAAATTATTGTATCACCAATACAATCAATTCAGCTGGTTTAAAATAACTCTTTGTATTTGGTTTCATCTGTTAACAAACTACCACAATGTGAAACATGATAAACAGCCTTAACGTCCTTGTATCAAGTGACTACAAGGCTGGAAACGTGGAACCATACCTGCACACTCCAGAGTCAGCAGCTCCGTGCTTAATGCGGGTTTTGTTGAATTTCAATATTAGGTTTAAATTCAATTTCATTTATATAGCGCTATATCATAACAGAGTTATCTCATAGCACTTGTTAATATAGAGCAAGTCCAAGCCAACTCTATATGTACAGACCCAACATTTCCACCATGAGCAGCACTATGCAACAGTGGCAAGGAA
>JAVQJF010127127.1:0-17037 GCA_036023855.1 Gadopsis marmoratus | reverse complement strand
AAGGGCCTGGGACACTCAATGATGCCCTCTTTCCACCAAATTAAACTGGTTAAGTTCAGGATTCTTGGATCCTTGGTGCTATCTAATGAAGCAGCCCGCGTTTCAACCAGTCTAATTATTATTATTAATATTAATAATATTATTAATAATAAGAAGATGTAGAGACTGTTAACATAGTAGACCATAGACCATCCATCCTCTCTTTCCAGCCTGTAGAATAGGACACGCCCACTGATGACATCAGGTCGAGGAAAACCTGGTATTTTTTAGTTCCAGCTGGGAACCAACTTTTCAGGTTCTGAACCCATTTATTTTTGCTCGAAATGCTATGAACGGTTCAAAATTGGTGCTCGAACCAGAACAGAAGCAGCTTCATGTTGGTGGAAAAAGGGTATGAGTGCGTCACACTAAAGTGAAAAGTGTCCATTGCATTTGTCTAAAACTAGTTGTGCTGTGTCACCAGCCTGAGAATAATGTTGTGAAGCTAAGAAGACAGCAATCATGGAAATGACAAAAATGGAGACACTAAAAAGAGAAAAGTTAAAGAGAGTCCTTCAAGGTAAAGCCAGCAAAGAGTTTAGAGAGAGGGAGTGTGTTACTAAGGCGTGGCTGACTCTCGTGTCTACACGTGGGGCCTTGCTCATGGAAACTTAATACAAACAAACAGATGGATGAACAAATGAAGATGGATGAGTGCATGAAGGAGAGAACAAACATCCCATTTGCCTTTGCATTGACAGAGTGCTGCAGAGTGTAAAGGGGGGTGCTGAGAGATGGAACAGGCAGGCGGGGGAGAAAAGTTGAGCGTACGTGTTCATTTTAGACTCAGTCAAAATTGAGGCTTTTATTATAGCAGCAACTGAAAATGCCAACTGTGAAAAAGTCAATGTGAATCACAGCACATAATGCGATACCGGGTGCACCTGAAGTAAAAGTACAATGTGCATCATTACCATGTGATGAGCAGGAAAGGTGTGAATGGAAAATCTCAATCAACCATGATTTTTAGGGTCAGATCTGAAGCTGAATATGTTGCTCTTTAGGGTTAGGGTTAGGGGGTTGGACCAGACCTGCAGATGGCTGACAATGCAGTAGTGCTCCGGCCCGTCAAGGCCGCAAGTAGAGGTGGCGGATAGGTTGACAGCCCGTCCAATCAGAAGGTTTCCAGTCGCAGGGTAACAACTTCCCTCCGTGCAGCCATGAGGGCCCGATGGGAGCTCCTGTCCAAACACACCGAGAGCTGGAAGTGGAGGGATGGAAGGTAGAAATGAAGGAGACAATAATTATTCTACTTATTGTAGTTTACATGTGAAGTTTTTAATGGTGTGGAAATGCAAATAGTTGGAGCGTCTCATCTGTAGCCAGGGAACCAGACAAATCTACGAGCTCCTGTTTGATTAGCTCTGGCAGACGTGTCTGCTGCCCCTCCCATTCACACAGACCTCCAGCTGACCAGGTCGGCCTATCACAGCTTTTTATCTGACATGGTACGTGGTATGCTAAAGTTTATGTGGACTGCTTAGTGTTCGAAAACGGGCGTGGTCACGTGGAACATGTGACCTGAGGCTCCATAATCAGCGGTGCACACAGTGATAGGGGATGAGAGATGTTGACAGAGATATCAGAGGGTCTTTTATCGTGATCTTTAGAAAACAACAGAGCAGAGCATGTTGAGGCATGATGGGGAAAACACACCGTTTTAGATGGAATCATAAGCATCCTCGTAAAAAGAGCTGTGTGTTTATATTAAACAGATGACTCTATTGGTGGAGAGCTCTTAAATTAAATGAGTGGTGTTGGATGAGTGGTATTTGCTCTCAGATTCATAATATGTGTGCAAATACATATATATTGTGTTATACATTTGACAGCTTTTATTGTGTAATGTTGTATTTATTGTGCGTTTCCCTCCAAAACCATCAGATTGCAAACCGTGAGCTTGGTTTTGTAAACTGAGAGTACAGATTTACACATGGCTCTATTTTTTTCTCAAATGAGCCCAGTTGAGCTCCGTACAAATCTGATTATATACATTTCAGTTTCCTGGGATACTTCTCCAGTCCAGCGGGTGGTGGTAATGTACCTGAAGCTGTTCGTTAAACAAAAGTGCCTTTTGCACTTTAGCAGTTTAGTTGCATATGATAAACGTTTAGCTGGACAGTTAACAACCATTCATTAGCAAACACAAACACTCTCATGAAACTTATTTCTAAACTACAGTCGAGACAAAGGTTTTATCGTCTTCACAGGCTCTGAACTGATCAGGGGTCAGATATATGCTACGACAGCTCGGTGCTCGGAGAACAGCAGCTAATTCTGTTTCTTTTAAGGTATTTTCAGCTCAAATCTTTGTAAGCTCCTCACACACACACACACACGCGCGCACACACACACACACACACAATGTCTAAGTGTGAATAAATCTCTTGGCTCCAGTTCAAGTAAAAGATTTAACAGAGGCAGATTTTGTGAATTCCTGTGAGGCATTAACAAGGCCTGACTGACAATGTTAGCTGATAGACCTGCCAGAAAACGCACCACACAATGAGCCTGTAATGTTATTCCACTGCATGAATGCACTATATCATTTAAAGAAGGATTACAGTAAAATGAGACACATAATGTATAGGCAGGTGTGCACATGTATAGTGTGCACACATATGGGTTAGAAGGCAGACCTGTGGACTGTAGATAACAATCAAACACACCCTGACCAAACATAAAACACAAGGCAGTGCTGCAATACTGAAACTCCAGGCTGTAATGTACAGATGCAAGGCAGCACAAAGAATGCATTTCCTTAATAAGCAAATCCTGAGAGAAGTAGAAAACTATGCCCATGTGTGTCTCTATTAAAGCTGTAATAAGAGTAACAGCCAGTGGCCCCGCCCCTCTACTGACACAGAAACATAGAGACTGGCTGAGAGCTGCAGCTGGGTCTCACCTGACCTCACTTTACAGGTGTGACGTGACGCAACGGTTCACTCACTGGACAACTAACCTGCCCTAGATGAGATGCCATGAAATAAATCTTCCTGCCATCAGTAGCAAACAGCAACAGCTTGTACTTCATCTGGTTTTGGATTATATATGTATAACATATTATATATGTTACATAGTCAAATAGCAAGCAAAGGTACCAGGATGAAGTAAACCATTAACTACATTTCTCGAATTCCTGCTTAGTTTAGTGTATGCAGTGGTTTAGACCACTAAACAAAACCTTCAAAAAGTGTGATTTCAAGAGTTGGCTCCTATTATCTCTGCATCCATCGATCTGCATCCAGGACTCGGGCCAGTTTTATGAAAAATTATCAAAAGATATTACAACTCTTTCTTGTAAATTTGACTTCATCATAAGAAGACTTCTTTCTTAAACATTATTCCATAAATCTCTCTAAATAAATGTTTCTCCTGACAGTTTGTCTCATTTGGGTGTGTGCTTTCACTTTGCCTTTACAAAGTAAAACAAAAAAGAAAATAATATAATATACATGCTGATGACCCATAGCACTAATTATTGCTTCTGATTTGACAGTAATTTCATTAACTCTAGGAATCGGTCAGAATAAAAACTATTTTAAGGGGGGAGAAAGTTAGCACAACACCAAATTTAGCCCCAAAGCATGAAATCAGTTTACCAAAGATTCAATTCAATTCAGTTTTATTTATATAGCGCTATATCATAACAGAGTTATCTCATAGCAAGATGTGACCCAAATGAGAGAGCATACAGCAGGTTTAATGATTCAAGTTTAAATTTGTTTTGTTGTTTCATTTCAGCTCTCAGTGCTCTGTATCATTACAGTTTAACATCCAGATGTGTTGTGACACCCCCCCCCCCGACACTCTGTCTAGGCACGTACTACTCAGTCGTCATAATTTACCCTCCATTTTAATTAAGGACTGAGGTGTTCTGTCTCGAACCAGACCGCAGGTGCACGGAATGTCGATTCTATAATGTGTGCAACTCTCAAAATGTGAGCCATACATTACATGTCAAATGGCAATCTGACATAGAAAACAATGGTGTTTGGGTTGATAATTACAAGGCAGGCAGAGCCATCATCTATGCGCACGCTCAACATGCAGTGCTCATCCCCCGCTCTGTGTGGGCCGTACAAAACATATCCTTTACTTGGTTTTCACTTGCCCCGACTAGCATGGAGACGGGTATTTGCAAGTGTGCATTGTGTTACTTTAGTGGTGCATGCACTAACATACCGACCTCACTATTATCAGGATTTTGTTTGTGACTGTATTTGCATTTGCAGTCCATTCATATATTGTATATGTGTTTGTGGGATACTGTTAAACTTTAGGAACCTACAGATACAGAATACAGAACAACACCAACACACGTGCTTAAGTGAGCAGTTACCAGGCGGATGCTGAGAAAATGACTCTCAAACGTTCCATTCAGCAGCAAGGCACTTACAAACTGCCTTTCGGAAGTGTACTTTCAGTCCTTGCCAGAGTTATTTTCTAAACATCACAAGACCAGGATAACAAAAGCCAGCGAGAGAAAAAGATACATTCTTGCTATGAATTACAGACACTTTGACAGAAACAGTGGTTGCAACTAAAATAGCATCCAACACTGATGCACTGGGGTAAAGACAGATTTAGAACATATTATCTGACATTTTTGACAGCCTTAATGTAGAGGTCCTGTTGTATACTGAGAATCTGGTGAACCTGGTGAACCTGGTGGAAATCTGTTGTGCCTGATAGACTCAAAAACAGTTTGTGCAAAACTACTGAAGGTCAAAAAGAAAACAAGGCTGAGGTGCATGAGTGTGACTTGAAGTGAGCCAGTTGAACAGATGTTGATTAGAGCGTAGCTCGTGGAAATGTAACGTACTCATTCACACAAAGCAGATACACAAAGAGGAAGAGTGACAGGTAAGCAGCCTGCGGCATCTGCTTCCTATATGCTGTACTATGGCAGGAATGCAGGGACAGAGAGCAAAATGTCACTCACGTCAGTGTGGTGGACGCAACAGTATGTGGGCTAGAGCAGTGATTCCCAACCAGGGGTACTTGTACCCCCAAGGGTACGTCTGTACTTACCAGGTGTACGTGGGAAATTGTGAATCTCAGCTAATTAAAAAAAAAAAAGGGATTTGATGATAATAATGTATATCCAAATATTTGTATTTGAGAGAAAATAAAATTATTGAATGTTTAACTAAAAAAGTGCAAAGGAATTGGGATGTTTGTGGAAATGTGACGTTGCTTTGGCGAGGGCTTGCGGTAGTGGGATAAAACTCAGTGGCCACAGGGGGCCACCTACATGGAGTATTTGGTGGCCACCAAGTAACATTTTCAATTCAATTCAATTCAATTTTTATTTATACAGCGCTATATCATAACAGAGTTATCTCATAGCACTTGTTAATATAGAGCAAGTCTAGACCAACTCTATATGTATGTCCCAACAATTCCACCATGAGCAGCACCAGGAGACAGTGGCAAGGAAACACTGCCTTTTAACAGGCAGATTTTGTGGCCATGGACCATAGGATCATGGTTAATGTCGAACCCTGCACAGGTGAGATTTCAAATTTGTGTGATTGCAGATCTAGTTGGTAACACATGTCTCAGTTTCCCACTAACCTGAGTCAGCTGGAAGGATTCAGACTGCAGAAGGACAAGATGGAAAGGAAAGGAAAGAAACTGTAAATGGTGAAAAGAATAAGTTTCTGTCACTCATGTAGTTGTAAAACAATGGTAATAGTGGAAAAACTAAAAGGAGTATCAAGGAGTACTTCGGCCCATGTGACAGGGCTGTGAAAGAACGTCAGACAAAAAAGATTGGGAACCACTGGTCTAGAGAATGGAGGTACAGGACCTACATTCTTTTCTTTTTCAGCAATGGTTGCAATCGTTCATTGCTATTTCTAACTAACCATCTAAGACATCGTGCCCTGTGACAGCTTAGATACAGGCTGAATCACTATTACAGCATGTTAAATCAATAACTAATCAATAGCAGTCGATCAAAGTGTTTACTGCAGATCAAAGTTTATCCCCTAAAACCCCTGATAACTGAATACATTTTGTGTATATCTCTGTTGTGTGTGTGTGTGAGTGTTGGGCCCTTTTTAAAAATGCCCCTCAGTCACCAATTTACCACGCGAGGCCCCATTCTGCCTCAGATCCATCATTTACTGCACATTCCACAGATACTGCAGACTCTCACCTTTTCCAAACCCTTCAAACCGACCTAATAAACCTGCGTTTGCATGAGAACAGGAGCTTTAAAATGTGTGCACGGTGCCACAAAAGCATATCACGGATACACGGTGATGCTTCTGTGGACAATTAGAGAGACCACATTTACTGATGATAGTGAGATAGTCGCAACTTTTTAAGCATCTGCACCACCAGGGATTACCGCCTTAAGTCCTATTTGCACGAGACTAGTATTATTAGAGGACCTCATGTGATTTAGAAATGACCAACCCAAGTCTGCGTTTCATATTTCGTATGCGTATCGCATTGACACGGATAAGCAAAGTCTATATTTTACTCGTATTTAGTGTCATCGATATGATGTCAAGCTCTTGTGACGTCGCGAGGGGCCAGGTCTTAGAGGGGCCAGGTCTTAGAGGGGCCAGATCTTAGAGGGGCCAGTTCTTAGAGGGGCCAGGTCTTAGAGGGGATGTACCTGTCGGCCCGATGGCACCGGCAAAGACTTCACCTCCCATGGGCGCCCGGGCCAATGCGGGCATCTGACAGTCCCCAGCTGGAATCAATAGACTGATGAGGGAGAGGAAGCGGAGGCCGGGGAGAGCGCATGAGGATCCGGGGCGATTATGATAAGAGGGATGACTGAGAGACTGGAGGGGAGGAGGGTTGTTGGTGATATAATTGCAAATCTCTGAAATAAGAGACTCTTTTTGTTATATTGAAACTCGACTGCTGTGTGTTTCATTTACGCACCCACACCTGAATGCACAACGCCGCCCCGTAAGATCTCACACTCGGCATAATATCACTCATACTCATAATATCATGGAGAACACTGACGGTCCACTCACACCCAGTTTGGAAGCCAATTAATATTTGCTTGATATTGCAGCATACTTCGTGCTACAATATGTAATCACAGGTCTTTTGGAGGGATTATTGTGTTTATAGAACAAATTTAAAAGCTTGCAGAGTGTGTTTACAGATAACATCCTTAAGGTCCTGGATTAAAGCATCCACATTGCTGAAATGTCACTGAAGGAGCAATACGCTCATGTTCGGCTCTATATGATGGTGAATCAAGTATGACATAATTATTATTATTATTATAATTTAGGGTCCTGCCACCCTGTCATTTTGACTGGAGTGAAAGGCAGCATCAACTCAGCAAAGGAGAGTTAAAGTCTCACTTAAAACCTTCACTTCCTGTTTCCTAAAGTAAACACAATCCAGTACAAACATCTGTGGTCACAGTGCAATCCTGTGATTAGCGTGCATGAAATAATGATGGATTAGACCTAATGACAATGTACAGGGTGAGTATGAGTCTGAGGATTTCCTTTGGCTGTGAGCCTTGTGAGGCAAAAACAACTGAACACATGAGGCTGGGATGGAGAGGACATTCTGTATGATCAGAACGTCTGTTCTATGGCGCTATGATGGTTTTAATAGCAGTTCAGCTTTTGAACAAAAATCACAGCGTCACTAAATTCTGTGGTTGGTATGCTTGGCTTTCAAACCACCCGAACCAAGGTAAACCTAAATGAGATCTGAAAGCACCCCAAGCAGACAAAGACAAAACTAATCTATAACTTCTACTCACCCAGCGTCAGCAGGCTCAGATACACAGCCATCATGGACCCCAGGCTGTCTCTCTGCCTGTAACAAGCAGACACAAATCATTTGAGAGTGTGACAAAATAATTCAATAGAACATGTATTTAAAAAAAACATCATTTAGTTAAAAAAACTAAACATAGTGTGGTCATCCCGGTTGGCTGTCTATATGTGATATATGTGATATCAGAGGGATTCTCTGTGCAGTCATTTCTCAAAATTGACAGCAAATGTCCCAAAAACTGGAAGGGATTCTTCCCATTAACCTTAAGCGCTGTCTGCATCTGCTTGTCAGAGCAGATGGTAAAAGCCTTTACAGGTGTTAAGAATGGTCTTGTTTGTCTGCAGCGAATATTATTAATAGCACTGTGCCTCCAAAAGTGCTGCTGTGGTAATATCTGGTGTTAGAACACAAAGCAGACAGTGTAGTGAAGTACTGCGACTGCTTTCTCTGAGGTAGAAGAGGTCTTGATGCTCAGGCTCCACAAACACAGAGATCTGCTCACTGAACAGGACAGACCACTCTGCACACACACTCACATTATTCCCGTCAGACACTAAACCAGCCTGAGACGAGTCAAAGTGGTTACAGGAAGGCGTTCACAGTTTCTGCAGCCTAAACAAGCCATTTAGCTCAGACGGAGAACTGCTTCGCTGTCTGAGATATGACCATCTAATGTCTTCCATTTTAAAGAATTTCCCAAATAGCTTGACTTTACTCACTAATCCAGGTTTGTGATTTAAAGCAGGTCTATGTTGGAAAGCATTTTTCACACTCAGCTTGGTAATGAGAGGTCCACGTGACCCCCCCTTCTCACTGTTAAAGGCGAGGCACTGAGGAGGGAGCCCACATCATCTCAACGCTTTGTTCAAAACATTCACATGTGCATTAGGTTTTTCATCCATAACAGCCTGACATTCCCTTCAACCTTCAGGGATGATGATACCTTTTGCAAACTAAGGTTGTTCTTACTTGTGGTTCTTGCTAATATTCAGATTACACTGTAAGACCAGGAAAACCTGGGATTTAATGGTTTTGAAGTTTTCATACAAAATGAAGGATGAACTGTTCCTTACTGGGTGGAGATAGTTTTCCTGCTTCTTACATTACATCAGCGGATTAGCTAAAGAAATGCATTGTCAAAAGTTGAAAACAAGGCTGGTTTTTCATCATTTTCAACCACACAATTTGATCTTCCCTGAGATATGAAGCAATTATAACACTTTCAGTACATGAACTTGTCTTCTTAACATTTCGGTTGTTGGAGTTTGTCTTGCTTGTTGCTGGTTAATTATAGCTCGATGGTTCAATGTAACCTCCATCACGTGCTGCTTCACGCACTGTCAGATTTTTGAAACAGAGGCCTTTTGTACTTTTTACAGAGGGAAAGAGAGAGGACACACATGCGAGGACAAAAAACGCAGGATGCAAAAGTGGAAACAGAGCAACATGGAGAAAGAAAAGAAGGTGCAACTGATTCATGAAAGAAAAAGATGAAGGTGGAATACAGTTAGAAACTGATTCAGGAGCTTCCCAGGTGATGGAGAGAGGTAGAACTGTTAAGGTGTAATTTATTTTATACTCTAAATCCAACTCAAAACTCAATATTGGAACCTGCCCTAAAATGACTGACAGATCTTTTAATAAAACAACATGTCTGTCATTTATTAAACACAGCGGTGAAATATGATCTAAATAGTCAGCTGAGAAACACAAATTGCAATTTTTTATCTATAAAACAAAATGTTCACTTGTGTACAATTAAGAAATAAAGACCATATTGATATTGATTGTGATTGAACTGAGATTGGGGTTTTGTTAGGTAGAGGGTGTAGGTCCATCTTTCCATCCATCACGGCCCTTGTGGGCTCGCACTAGTTGAGCTAAAGTAGGGTGGTAGACCCACTCAGTCCCGGTGCAGAGGGGCCCCCTTACTGCACAGTCTCCAATCTGTGTCTGAGTGGAGAGATCTGCAAAGAACTGAAGCCTTTTTGCCATTTAAGAGCTCTAGACATGGTGTGACTGGTAAATGAGGTTAAACAAGAATGTTACAATATTTAACCGCCCTATATTACACTTAATGAGAGCTGCACAGAGACATGAAGATGAACAGTTCTGATCGTCAAGAGCCACAATTATCACAATGATAATGAACATTTTTTTTAATTAACTGTACATTAGGAACTGAAAACCACCTGCTGCACTATAGTTAAATGTTAACAGCTACATAGTTAAAAGAGTTGACAGTTTAGCCACAGGCAACCTACTGATGTGGTGACAGCACAAGGTCACATTTGAATCTAAAATCTTCACCACGATACTAATCCAATGGAAACACAAGACTATAGAAAGAGTTGCAGCTGATGAAAAATAACAGCAACGTTGTAATGTTCATTATCAATGCAGCATTAGCAATAACAGATTGTAGCTTCATACTCACACAGCCACAGGGCACCGCACTCTGCGTGGTCAGAACTGCTCACTCGGTCTCTGTAGGCCGATGTCGCCTGACAGCGTGTGTCGGAATGTGCACGTGTGCAGACCCTGGATCCAAACGTGTATATTTACGCGTGCACGCACTTTCGCGCTGTGTATGTGCGCCAGAATGTGTAAAACAAACTTGAAAGCACAACTGATGGCAGCGATGTAAAAACAGAGGGAATACCGCCGGCCAATGGGAACCCAGAGTGCCGGACCCCCCTTCATTCCTCTCCTCCCTCCGTTTCACCCTCTTTCTCTCCCTCCAGCTTGTCACTGGGGCACTGGGGTGAATGGACAGCTATTCTTATTCTAATTCCTCTGTCACTCTGTGGGCCACTGGCTGAAAGAGGGGAATGGTCTCCAGGCCTTTGGAATGCACCACCCCTTTCTTCTGGACGCAGAGAGAGTGAAGGGGCGAGAGAGGCAGAGAGGAGGCCAGAGAGAGAGAGAGAGAGAGAGAGAGAGAGAGATAAAAGAGGAAGAGGGAGAAGAGAGGAAGGTGGAAGAAGGAGAAAACCCATTGGGAAAAGGAAAGAGGAAAGAAGGAGAGAGGAGTAACTGTGAGGGGGACAGAGACGGTTTGGGTCTCTGGGGTTAACCAGACCACAGCATTTTCAACTCCACCACACCACCACTTATCACCACCTTCATGGCACTTAGAAGGAGGAGCTGCCCAACAGATGGAAGCTTCATCTCTGCTCTGACTAACACCAGCTCTGCTAGTCGTAGGAGACATTTTCTATGCACTGCAGTAGAATTACAGACAGGTATTCAGAACAAGTATCTTCTGAAACAAAATCAACAAAAAGTCTATTTATTTGAGATTTGAATAATGTATAAATTTTTCAATTTCACTTGTTAAGTTCACAATTTGATTCTTCAGCAAGTGAATCTGATGCTGTTTCATTCGTATTACCTCCAGTTTGAATTAAAACAAAGGATTGTGACAAATGAACTGGGTTGAGGCATCGGACCGGGACCCTGGAGGTCAACTCTATTCAGAAATTCAAAGGGTTGAAGCAACTGGTGCTGTGACTAGATTATAAAAGACAAAGAGGAAGGAGTGGTGAGCTGCATGCTGGTGCCGGTGCATGTGTGTGTTATGCATGTGTGTGTGTTACGTGCATGCGAGTGTGTGATTCTGGCATGATGACTAAAAAGCTGCAGGAGAGAACAAAGCAGCGTTCACATTCACACAGCTCTCTGGTGATGTGACCTTTGACCTCTGCTAAAGAGCGAGATGGAGAGACTGACTCAACATGTCACACCAGCAAGTGCAGAAGAGATCAGCAGCGCAACCGGAGCAAGTTCTGGGCTACAGTACATGGCTCAAACCTCATGCTGCAGAAATCAATTCTATATTTTTTATAGATTATATTTCCCTCAAACATTCATCAGCTATGAAGGCGTACACACCTAATGCAAAGCGAATTTTCACTATGCCAATAATATACAAAGTCAATGCAAAGATGCGAACAGACGCAAATTAGGGCGGGGCGATATGACAAAAATCAGGGGATATTGATAATTATCACGATAAACATCAAATTATTACTTCTTTCAAGTTCAAAGGCTGATTTTTGCTCCTGGGTGAAAGTTGATGAAAGCAGATGGTTAGTTGTGGTTTTAAACTATTCTTTATTGTCAGACCATGACAAACACAGCGGAACATTTCACAGATCTGAGGTGCTGTAATTTCGTACTTTCTGCGTGTTCTTATGAGTGAAATTTGTGGAATACACATCAGTGGCAGTTGAAATGTTATTTCAGGTGGCACAAAAGCCTATCAGCGTTGAGATTCTGAAAATATGTATCTGTTACCTGATTCCAGATATCGTTTGTACTTTACTACAAAGCAAGTTAGCACTAGCATTAGAGCTTTCCGGAAGGAGTACTCCCATTGGCTGTTAAGGGCAAATATTCCCCTGTTTTGAAATACCCCAAAAAACGCTTCAGCTGCACAAGGCAACAATTCGCTCTGCTTTGTTTGGCCTGAACACAGAATTCATTAGTTCACTATCTTTGTAGTTGACTTGTGAGACAACAGAGATGTCCTCCTGGTGAATAAATGTAACGCCTCCTCAAAAAGGGCTGAGCACTGAATGAATAAACTACTGCAGTCAGATAAATCAGAGGAGAAAGGTCAGCGTAGACCTTGAGCAAAGACTCTGATGCAAACACACACAATCATGACAATCAGATAAGAGGAAACCCTGCAGAAAGTTCAGTGTCGCCACTACAATTTCTGAGTAGCGGTCAGACAAAGCCAAGAAATCTCAAGACGCTAGTCCAAACAGTCCCAGGTTCCCATATCCTAAACACAATAACACGATAAGCCTGACTCTGTGTGTGTCTGAGGTTGTGTACACATCAAATGAAGGGCTTCAGACTGAGCTGCCAATACGCTGCAGCTTCAGACACTGTTGTTAAAGCACTGTAAAACAGGGGCGGGCTGGAAATGTGATCAGATCATCCAGATGAGGTCATGGAGGAAGTCTGCTTGCCTTGCACAGGCAGGTGACTCAGTATTCAGAGCTGCTGCTACCTGCACCACTGTGAGGGCAAACATGGATCCCTTCATAGACGCCACCCTCCCAGTGTTCATTTCAATTGATTTTAAACTGGATTTTATTTAACACCATTGATTATAGAAAAGTGGATATTGTTAGAAAATCTTCTTTCATACTATTGAACAATGTTGAAGGTCAGTTTAGTCAAGCTTGTAGTCATTGTGTTATGCTATAGCGCTATATAAATAAAATTGATTTGAATTGAATTGGAGTGGCGGTTTTACTTTTAGCCAACTTCTCTTCTATCTACTTTTCACACACTCAACACAATGCAGCATGTTCAGGTTTTACAGCTGACTGATACAAGTATGTCAATACTCAGAGCTGTCCAATAATAAGGCAAAAATGCCCCGAAAAATACAATTTAGAAAAGCAGATACGCTACTCTACAATCATCCACATAGGCCGTGGTCACTGATCTAGACAACACAAAAATTAGGAATAAAGAAATTAATGAATACAAAAAAGAAATTGTCAGATAAATAGGACGAAATCTGCAAATAACAAAGAGGCAATACCGCAATTCAGTTCATCTCTAGCAGATTAACTATATACAGTAAAGGCACATGCCTCACTTGTTCCATTTAATGCATAGCGAGCGTCACAAATATACCTGCAGTGTGCAGCAAACAACAGCTGAAGTGTACTCAAGTATCCTGGTTAAAAGCTAACAGCCAGCCAGAAGAACTGGAAATACTTTATATTGCTGCTCAACTCTTACTGACTGCTGAAAAGACGTCCACCTTTGAATCCTGTTGCAATTCTCAACAAATCTGAGCAGCCCGGCAAGATATAAAAAATAAGTGAGTGTGACTTTCATTTCTACTTTTATGGCTTCCGCAGTCACTGGCAGCTTTAGTGAATTCTTTCCTGTATCTACCTTTACTCTACTTTAGTTAGTGATTTACTATATTGTTAATAAATGGCTTTCAGCCACCCAAGAGACAGGAAGAGAACGTGTTGTATTCACTGTATGTGCTACTGGGGAGTCACTGTAGGCTGCTGCAGGCAAGAATGAGTCACTTCTCCTGATACTCCAGACACACGATTGAACATTTGTGCCGCAAAAAGTGAGTCAAAGCAGTCGTAAATTACTATCACACCTTGAATCCACAATGAGTGTGTCTCCCTAAATTAGACTGAATGAAAATTGCACAATCGTAATGAAATTATATGGAGCAAAACACTATCTGGACTAACTGTGCCCAGTTTCCAACACAGACTCATGGTATGCTGAATGTTCATTCATAGTATTGTTTTCCTTACAAATACATGGAAGGAGCTATAAAAGAACACTTACAACTTGTACCAGAGCTTGTCAGGGAAACATTAAGGTTCCAATGACTCTTATATGGGGTCTTGTGCATAAGAACCTAGCGCAGGAAACACTTAAAACTGCAAGCTATACAGAACGCACTGGCAGATACAAACTAATAGTATAAGAGTCCAAAGTAAACAATTAGCAGTCAACAATTCAATCATCTCCTTCATTTGCAGGGAAAAGACCACCCAAACACACCATTTTAAATGGAAATAAAGGGATTTAATTCAACCATAGTGTCAGTCAAAGAAACCACTTCCCTTCAAACAACCTCCTAATCCGTTACATACATCGTCAGATTACTGCCTGTGGAGACAAAGGAAATCTCATAATACTGCCTGGATATTTACTCCGTTGCTGCTGGCATCTTGTAGTAAATGAAAGATTAGCATCAAAGATAAGTCTCCATTTCAGGTTTGCAGAGAGAGTTAAATCTCCCAGTGTGAGACGCACTGCAGGCCTCAAATAAGGCACCTAATACCATCTGCTGCTGGGCTTACTTGGGTTTGTTCCACACCACCTATGTACACGCAGACACATTCACACAAAACAAAGTGTGTATGGTGCCTTCCTGTTCAAACGCAACCAGTACAGGTTGTCTGCTGCCT
The DNA here is from genome assembly GCA_036023855.1 of Gadopsis marmoratus. Classification (NCBI taxonomy): domain Eukaryota; kingdom Metazoa; phylum Chordata; class Actinopteri; order Centrarchiformes; family Percichthyidae; genus Gadopsis; species Gadopsis marmoratus. The sequence goes on along the minus strand of JAVQJF010127127.1, from coordinate 2,245 downwards.
CTTATTCAACACAACAACCGATCTACTCTGAAATCAGCCATGTCAATTAGGGATTTTATCACAGAAATTAATATTTAACTAAACTCCGAGGGACACACCCAAGAGACAGACAAAAAGCTACCGTGAGGGCATGACCAGGTGGCCAGCGAGGAGCCTTTGAAGACAGTAAATTCAGCACAATCATCATCACATTCATGTTTGTACTAGAAATCCAGAGAATCAGAAGGTGAGCGGTGGAGGCGAACAGCAGTTTGTGGTCTGTGAAGAAGAAAGAGACCAGAGCTGCAGCCGAGGCCACGCTCCGGGGAAATCCTTTCAGAAAATGAAAGTGTCATCAGAGCTTATATGTGGGCATTTTCAGTAGAAAACCCACTGTTTAGAGGTGAATTTGTATGTTGACAGGCGTCTGATGGATTTCCACCGAGAAACAGCAGCTAACAGCAGTGACAACGCTAACCGAGACTACACAGTTAGCTCTTACAGCTAGTGAGAAATGGACTCTGAGTCGCTCTCAGACTGTTAACAGGCAGCAAAAGTAACATTAGCATTTATTTTTTAAAGTTACGTATGCATATATGAAATTCCTGTTGTTTGCCAGCAGCAGTGAGGAGCACAGAAGCCCCCTCAGTCTGGATATAACGCTGCGTTCCAGTCAAAGTCGGACGTCGGAATATCTCAGCTGAAATGTCCAACGTCCGACTTCCAAATGTTCTAGGTGAACGACACCAAACATACAGCACTTTCATACTTGGAAACATAGCTACATATACTAGCCTAAACCAAATACTGTAGTCTACAAGTTCATCTTACACCCCTCCCCTATAGATTTAAATGTTCAAGACAATTCTATTATTTAATTTACAATGTGCGCTTCCATGGGTGCTGCCATTGTTGTGTGCCTTCAAACTGCTTCTTCATGAAGTTGAGGTAGATGGATTTGACCCAAGTTTACGTGTAGGAACTCCGAATTTGAGTGGCCTTCCATTGTACTTCTTCTAGTTGAAAGCCGGAAATTCTCGAGTTCTGAGTTGCAGCATTGGTAACATTAGCATGAATGAAACTCCTGCAATCAAAATATACCAGGCACAAGTTGACTGCAGTGGATACAGACAAAGCTTCACTGATAAGAAACGATTTATTCATGCAAAAAGTGTGACGCAGGAGTTTCTTGGGCGCCAGATTGACCTTTGCACCAGAAACAGAAGTGATTCTGACACATGGCTCTATTCTCAGTGCAAAGACCCAATTTCCAACAACTTGCTTTGCTTCTCTAACCCATGTCATGAGACGTTCTGTCACATGCTTTCCTGACCTCGACTGTTTGTGTTCAGATGTTGTCAATGCCAAGGTTTACCGCCGCTGATGTACACAAAATATAACAGCTGTCAAATGTGTCTGTGACAAAGAGAGAGAAAGACAAGAAAAATAGCACTATGAATGTTATTATGTGTTGCATTTTTATAAATCCCCATTTAAGAATATATTCACAAAACAAATAGAATTTATCAAACAAATCATGTAGCAACATTTTTCCATCTTGCTTCTTCCCACAAATGATTTATGGGTGTTGCTGAGGTGTCAGAGCTGGTAATGCATTAGAGTGTTGCAAGAAGAATAAAAATATTTATTACACCCTATTAAATCATCTTGACATAGCCACTTACTGTATGATTTTGATTTAACAATTTATATTGTTAAATGGGTGCACAATGAGAATAAAACGGTTTAGAAAGGCATCTGGAATCAATGAAAGACATTGTTGTAACATGGTGATAAGACTAAATACAAAATATAAAGTCATGACATTTTTACACTTAAATACATTAAAATAAACAATAATCAAATCTACATATCTCCTTATAATGAACATAGTCATTAGTTCACACTCCATTAATCTGAGTTAAATTAGCTTGACAATTCCCCAGAGACATAACGTTTAGACGGGAGAGACCGACATGAAAAGAGGCATGGTGGGAATCCTTCCCTCATGTCAGCGTGCTCCATACAAGAGGTTGATTTATATCAGGGGACGTGATTATGGCTGTCTCAGCCTGCAGGGGCCATCACAGAGCTTCACATATCACAAGGAACCTGATGGCAGCAAGATATGGAGAAGCCCCTGATCTATAGATTATCTGAATACAGAGGCACACACACACTTATACTGTAGCACCTCCTCACTCACACATACACACACACACTTACACTGTAGCACCTCCTCACTCACACACACACACACACACAC
>JAVQJF010127124.1:0-14086 GCA_036023855.1 Gadopsis marmoratus | reverse complement strand
GAGTGATCAGAAATGACTGTGCGTCTGTCTGAAGGGCGGGAGGAGAGAGAGGGAGAGAGAGAGAGAGGGAGAGAGAGAGAGAGAGGGAGAGAGAGAGAGAGAGAGAGGGAGAGGGAGAGAGAGAGGGAGAGAGAGGGAGAGAGCACATTCCCATCCAGCCCTCTCCGGTGTTCCAGAGCCCGTCTCTGCTCCGCGGCTCCCCGCTGTTCTGACCGGGTGGACCGAGATAAGAAGAGCAGCGCTCGCGTGTCCCGCAGCCGCAGCGTCGCATGTTTCGCGTGTGTCCGCGGGTCGGATGATCGGGCTTCTCGCCGCCCTGAATGCCGTGTTCCCTGTCAACTTCTCCGATTCCCCCACTCATGCCCGAGCTGCATCATGAGTAGTTCGGGGGCAGCTCTCAGCCGCGCACCTCTGGAATGGCGGGGATTACACGGCCGACACCCGGGGAGCATGTGAACGCAAATGGAGTTTGGGATTTATTGCGAAATAAGGGAAAGATGACCGTCTTCTCGCTGTGCTTGCTCTTGTGCGCAGATCTGCTGGATTTGGCCGTCGGTAAGTCTGACCCTGTCCGTGAATTCATCCCCACACAGCGCAGCCCTCCGATCCACAGACACACTATATCTATATATATAGATATAGATATACATATATATATAGATATGTGTGTGTGACTTTAGGGGTTTGGTGACAGTGTCGCGGGCTGCTAACTGGCCGGGATGGAGGCGATCGCTGGCCGCGCTTGCCTCGCGCCAACTTTCCCCCTCCGCGCGGGACCAGGTCGTGGACCGAGCTCGGATCCCGTGTCGCGGCGCCGGTGTGCCCAAAGGCAATGCAATGTGAGGGATCAGCAGGAGGCCTGGCTGTGGCATCGAGTCCTCCTCCGTCCGCACCGAGCGTCGCGGCCGTGCGCGCGTTGACACCGGCACTTCTGAGCGCAACACGCGCGGAGAGCACGCCGAGGCGCGCGCGCCCCGCTCGGCTTTTTATTCATCTCGTTTATTTTTTTGTTTCATTTTTTTTTTGTGTGTGTGTGTTCGCACGGGCCAGATGGCGGCGCGGGGGCTCAACAGATGTCAAAGTTGTTGACCTTGGAAACACGTGAAAGTGCGCCTTTTTTTTTTTTTTTTTTTTTAATTTGTTACTGCGTTGTTCTTTTGGCTTTCCGCTCGGTTCCGCTCGGTTCAGCTCGGCGTTTTGTCCCCGTCCTCCGCTGACGCGTTTGGGTGTCAGCGGAGGATGAAAACGCAACATTGATCATTTCCCATGACAGCGAACGTGGATTTGAAATGATGTGTGTGTGTGTATCCTAAGTAGCCATTAGGCTGTCTTCCACTGGATGGCATGTTCTCTTGTTTTTGGGATGCAGTGGTGATTGGGACTGGGGACGCTGTGCTGCAATTTAAGGGGGGGAAGGCAGTGTTATTGAAATATTTGCAGCCGATAAGGACCTGCATGGTGGCAGAATCATTTAAGACTGTTGGGATAATGCTTGTCCTCACATTTGGTCCCAGTGGCCAGTTTCCTTTTCTACATGGTGTCATGCATTGCAAGACTGCACATTGCAAGACTGCACAAGTGCTATGAGATAACTCTGTTATGACATAGCGCTATATAAATAAAATAGAATAGAACAGAATTGAATTGAATTGCACTGCAAGCATTCTCTTGCAGCGGAGTGTAGAAGGAGCATGTAAGGCGCCTCTCCACTCTGCTGGCGTCTCACTCTGCACACTGGTGGTAACATCGTGGTGTTTGAAGGACTTCAGAGGAGAGTTCACAGCGGAGCGCACGCCTCCCCAACTAACCTGTTGCTGCGCCGTTAGCCGAGGGCTCTGTTGTTTTTTTTGAAGTGTTCCTGACCTTCGTTGACCCATATAGGAAATCATTATGTCAGCTGGGCTTAACATAATGTTAAGTGATAACATGCCTCTGGGCTTGTCCTGCTCAGATGATGCTGAGCCACGCGCAGGCCCTGCACTAAAGCATTTAGGATTACTTCAGTAGTGCAGCCGTGCTCATCGGAAATGTTAACAACAGCTTAGATTGCTTTGGTTTCATTACCACATCGAGCCAAACATTTGGCTTCCATGCCGGAGTGTTAACATTGATCGCCATGTAAACAAACAAGTGAAAGGTAGAATTGAAGGGATCAACTGGCAGGATTTGAGTTGTAGTGACTTAAGGTCAGGCTGCATGGTTGTGCTTGGTTTCTGCTTTGCCACTACTGTTTCAAAAAAATAGATGCATGAAGCTTTTACACCGTATTTCACCACTGTTGCTAGTCTTAAATGGCTACAACCTTGGGAGTAACTGCGCCAAAAGTGCTTGTTTTTTTCCACAAAAAAGGTTAAGATTATTATTCTAAGTGTCTGACAACCTCATGGAAACGATGCCTGCAGAGATACACCTCGTTGTTAAGAGTTAGGAGAACTCTGACTCACAAATTCCGCCGCGTCGGCCTGCAGCAACCTCTCACCTCGCGAGATATCAGAGCAAGACATCTCCCTGAGCGCGACGTCTTCTCTTTAACAGTCTGCATCTGTATGTTATAATGTTGTCAGACACTTAATAATAACCTGAGCCTTTCGGTGAAGAAGCTGTTCTTCAAAAACTATCACTTTTAGCAGACCTACCAAGGATTGTGTTGCAGCCATTGCAGCCTGTTTTGGGGTCGCCGACTGAGGCGATCAATTGGGACCAAATCTGAAATTCTTTGCGCCTACTAGTCATTTAGGGCCCAGGATTACAATTACCGAAATTACCCTTTAAGATAGATCTTGCTCCCCAAACACAGGGGCCGTGTTCAGCGATTCCGCTCGCATCGCCATCTTGAAATGTGACACATTTTTTAGTTTTCAAAAAAATGTGATAAATAAAGCACACAGCGTCTCATCTTAGAATGAATCTCTTTTATCTACTCGGATATCTTGTAGCCCACGTCATCTGCCAGATGTGTTCTTCAACTTCGGCTGCCTGCTTAATGCAGCTGGGCCTTCAAGCTAATGTCAGCTAGTGAAATTCTGTTAAGCATGTCACAGAGTCCCTGTTTGAAAAGCGGGCTACATATTCAGCAGCTGTATGCTTGGTGTTTCTCCAGGAGATACATATTTTCTTTTTGTTTTTTTTTTTACACAGTTTATGCATGCGCATTTACACATCTACTGTATATGTGCATACACAGCAGGGTGTAAGTGCTTTTCCCCAGACATGCAATGTAAAGGAAAAACAAATATAAAGGCTTTAGTATATTATACATATGTTGGTGTTCTGCATGACGTAAATGTGTGTAAGTAATTGCACCCATATGTCCTCTTAGGCATCGCCACAGTTTTATGTCCATGTAGCTGTGTCTTCAGCCTCCAGTGCACCTGTTACATCTGACTGACTGTTGCAGCATCAGTGCAGACAAACCATTGCGAGGATTGATCTCATTAGAGTGCTGATGCTGTAGGGCAAATAAATCATAGAGAAATCAAAGCTAATCCAAGAGAGCTGACTAGCACTGGCTCCTGACCTCACACTCTGAACTTCAGAAACGTCTAACGTCGGGGAAAAAAATCCTGAAATTAGTTCCTGTTGGTTAAAAGGCATTGTTTGACATTTTGGGAAATAGTTAAATGAGCACGTTGTACATATAAGTCTACAGACACTTAACTTAGCATAAAGACTGGAAGTCCTGGCTCTGTCCAAAGGCAACACGATCCGCCTGTCAGCACCTCTAAAGCGCACTACTTAACACGTTATATCTCGTTTGCTTATTTCTTACAAAAACCCAAGTGTAAAAATGGTCAGTTGTGCTTTTACATGGGGCTATGTGCCCAACCCTTTTGAGGCCAGGAGCAGTGAATTCAGTAAGTTGAACATGTTGTGTTTGACCTGATACTCTTGATACTAAAGTTTACCGAAACGTGTCACCGTTGCTGCTCTGAGATTCCTTTCTGCAGTTCAAGAGATAATTCACGGTTACGTTTTGATTCATGGCTTCTTGTTTGCGATAAATTAATTTACCCAACACCCTCCAATTGAATTGGGTCTCGTTCTTCTGCGTTGCAGTGAAGGGATGGGCTGCTTTTCTCTGAGTGCCGTTTGTGATTTAGGTGGATATGAGGGGCCCATGTTTTTACATTTAGGGTAGCTTGATGGATATGTTTTTTGTCCTCGCAGAGTTTGCCTCCACCACCTTCCAAAAAAAACAAAAAAAAACAAAACCTTTCTAATAAGTTGGCACAAGGTGGTGTTACAGTCTGTATTCCGATGCCATTTAGGGAAGAACAGATGTGCCTTACAGGGCTTCAGAGATTAAGGAATGTAGATAAGGTTGTTCAGAAGCTGAATCGAAATTATATATGAAACTGCAGCTTTTTGATGCTTTTTCTCTGGCATATTCATCCTCTACTCTAGACCATTTTCTAAGATCAGTCCCACCTAATAGAAATCAGAGTCTCTATCTCTAATGCTGTATCTCATTTCCCTTTCACTTTTTAGAGCAATCTGTGGACGAAGTGTCTCATACAGTGATATTAGATATGTCCTTCTGCATAATTCTGATTGAGGATAATGCTTTTCATGAAAGATACATGAATAATATCCCTCCTTGTTCACTCTCACAGCAAGTGACACTTTGCTGTCCAGTGCGACCAATTGTGCGTCTTTGCTCAGCTGCTCATTTGTTGTTTTTAATGTTTTCCCAATTAGTGTTGAAAAGAAAATATTCTCACGTGTGGGCTCAAAGAGCAATGCGGTAAAGTGCAAGGCGCTCTGATTTTATGTCGATCATGAAATGGGACAGGCTGGCTCTAGTTATCTGCTACTAGTAGAACATGGTCGGAATATTACAGGGATCAGGAGTAAAATAATCAACGTTCGTGGAGTCACCTTCACTGTGTCAAAGGTCAAAGGGATACTGAGCATTAAGACAACGGACTTAAAGTGCACCGTCCCACACGCCAGTCCCCACTGGCTGTTACTTAATCCGGTTTAAAAAGCAGAAAAATTAGTCCATAAAGAAATTGTATTACAGCCACAGGTGGCAATCGACTAAACATGACTTGATATGCCTGCAAAAATGTTAGAATCTGGTATAGGTTATTAAAGGTTAAAAATAGCATTTCACGTTATATTCTTTCAGCGCAAGTTTATTTTAAAGTCTTCTGTTCCAGCTAGTGAATAAAGCGCCCATGGAAATGCCTTGCCTCACACCACAGTACTGCAGGTCGGCTTGTAGATTGTGGATCATAGCGGTGTCGATAGATTTAACAGGCACTGGATCTCTGTTAGATCTGATGGTTTCCGGTGCACTGTGACTGTCTGCTGCTGATGGCTGGTCTTGACTCACAAGGAGTGAGAAGAGATATTGGCTGGGAAATGGGTTGCGGTTATGCCACTATCTGACAATCGCCAGGCTTTCGCCTCAGCACTGCAGCTGTCAGCAGTTATATAAAATGATTATACACAGATTAGAAGCTGTCTTCGTTGTTTTGTTCTGCTATTGTTAGTTTGGTCAGTCATTGTGACTATTTAAATACACTGATATATGCATTTCTTTCTTACAAGGCCAGCTCACAGTGTGTGCTATTGGCAGGAGTGTACTTGGGTTATCAGCGTAGAAGCACAATGCAGCTGTTTGATTTATTTATTGCTCAAAATACAGTACTGATGAGATAGAGTACAATTTAATATCGCACTATCCTTTGCAGCTGATAGGAATCTCACTTGTCTTAAAACTCTATTACGTATTCTACTGATATCTCTGATGCGACAGTGGGCTCAAAAACAAGGTGTTTGGAATTTGTTGAAAACTTTGCATTCATTTCTTTCAGGTGGTAACTTATTAAAAAAAAATAAGAGTGCAGCTCACTGTGACCCAATGACGAGCTGCACAAAACAGCTTTATGTCACTGGTTCACCGCTTACACTAGTTGAGAGTACTTTGACTGAAGTTAGGACAGTAATACCACACAAAGGTGGCTGGACTGTATCTAATAGCTTCACTGAAGAAGAAGAAGAAGAAGAAGACGAAGACGAAGAAAAATCCAGAATCCAGGATTTTCCCGTACAGCAGTCACTGCAGATACCATGTGTGCGATTATCAATTGTCTCCTTCAGTGATCACCTTCAATTAAAGTATAATTTTTGTTATGCTCACCTTTTAGTCTGGATCTTTTGTAACTTGAAATCCCATTTAATGTGATGAAAGAGCCATATTTAAACTTGAAGCAGGTTGGCGACCCCGAAATGACAGCTTTTGTTGAAGAGCTTCAGCCAGCTTTGTGAATGTACACCACTGTGCTGAAAATTAAGTGGCTTTTACCGAAAAATAAAAATGACCTCAAAAGGTCTTTGTGGTGTCATGTAGTCCCTGCATGATGTCGGTGAGTAGTTGCACTTTATTATCTGGTTACGAATCTCTTTAAACAGATATCTGCATATGAATGCAAGACTTTGGTATCGGAAGCGTTGTGGCTGTAGCCTGTTTGTAGTCCGAGTAGTGTTGACCGCTCATGTTTGAGTGGACTCTGGTTGCATGCAGCTAAACAATACATGTGACCGTAGCTTTTTATTAGCTGTTTTAAAATGTATTTGCATTCAAAATCAGACTGTAAACAACGGCCGGTGCACAGAAGAGGAAGTCTTGACCCGGATAGTCGTTATCCAGATATCCGCTGGCTACGCTGGAAGCCCCGAAACATTGGCTGTTGCCACCTGGGGCTAAATCGGCATCAGATGATAGGCGATGGGTTCCGAGATTGTCTGATTAACTGCTTTAGGTCAAGGATCCATTCACCTCCATTGTTGAGTGGCAAAGATCTCAAAGGGTGAAGGTTTTTGGTTGAAACCTTTTCTTGTGGAAATCACATTGCGCTATTTCACAGACGGGGTGAATAAACGTGTTATTATAATAATGTTATTATTCAACGAAACTCAGACATGTAGCCTACAAATTCTCCAACAGCAAGTCTCAAAACGGTTATACACTTCTCAACCATGCATGCGTTTTCTTTCCACATTGAGGTACGGGTGTTGGCCTTGAAAGAAATTCTGGCTTTTCGTTTCTTCAAAGGCATCCATCCCACCCTAAAACGTCTGAGACAGTGATAAGCCACATGTGAAAGAATAACATATTCTGAGCATTAGCATACATGCCAACAACCACTTTCCAGGTAAACGTGTGAAACCAAATCATCTCTTTGACATTTGGGATGAGCTAAAGTGTGGTATTTGCAGTGAAACTGTCACTGGAAAGCCTTTAACATATTTTATTAACAGCTAGCATGTTCAGTTATGGGGTTTGCATCCAAGATGACTTGCTGCCCAGTAGCCTCGGGCCCTTGAGGGGTCTGACCACAGGGCGTATGTCTCCCACAATTGCAAATAATGCAACAGAATCTGTAACCGTCATGACAAATCTGTCCTCCCCCGCTGCCATCACATCAGCTTCTTGCATGGAAAGTGGTAAGGGGGCGAATCAAGGAAAATGTCCTGAAAACATGTGCTTTCCTCTGCTTATACAGCTAAAATACATTTGCTTTCTCAAGCAGTGATGCTCCAAATGATCAAATGATAAAGCCTGTGATTAGCGGAGACAACTAAAGGCTTGCGGCAAGGAAGTTCAAACAGCCCAGAAACTTCCCTTTCTACCCCTGAAGTCCTTCAAACGCTGATATAGGCTGTCTTGCTGATGTCTTTGGCTTGCGTGGGAGTTTTAAGCAACTCTGATTCCCGCAGCAGCTGGTGGTTTGCAGAGATAGGAGAACGAGCGGAGAAGCTTTGCTGAGAAAGGTCTCCCAAGATGGGCTACGTACAGAAAGTATAAAATCCCTATTTGTGATTTACAGGTGGCATACAGTATTGTCATATAGCTTATACAATTTTGCTTATTGTGTTCAAGCATGGCTGCTGAGTAATAATAATTGCTCTGCCACTGCATCCCAACATTTGCCTCCTTATTAAAGACTTTGAGAAGTGCCTTGTAGACTATACATGACACATACCTCTGCATTCATTCCAGGAGTAACACTGCGGCGTGCATGGATCATTTTTCATACACAGCCATTGTGATTCTTTGCACTTTGCTTTCTTTTTGCTAGCAGTGAGCATTTTTTGGAGAACCTGAGGAAGTGGAATTATTCATCGTCACTGTGACCGCAGTTTGAGAAGATAAAACATTGGCTGTCCTTGTGTTTTTCTGTGTTAGCATACAGTACGTACAGTATATCAAGGTCATGTTAATATGAAACATGGAGGGGTCAGCATGACTTTCATTGGCAGTAAAATATACCAAATCCGAGATAAGACTGGACAGTAGTGTAAGTTCAGGAAACCTAAATGGCGACACAACACTGAAGGAACATAGCTAAAATGTGTCATTAACAAGTAGCCCATTCCTCTTCATTTATGTAGAAGTATAAGGAGAGAGTTAATTTTGTTTTTATATATCTGACTAATCTTTATAATTACATGTGATATTATTATGTAAGCCCTCTATCTGATCTCCACTCTAATGAAGATTAATTTCGTAGACTCTTAAATAGAACAGGCTAGGAATCCCATTTAAATCCTCCTTTTACCCTTCCCTATACTCTCAGCATGTGGTAACTGAAATTTTCCAAATGACTGTTTTGCCATTTTAGTTTAACTATTCTGTTTCTTATATCCAGAGCTATTGAAAGCCATGTTCGAGGCAGTGAAGGCAGCATCGCAGTGATTGTGTGCGCTGTGCATCTCGTGACATACAGATCATTTCCCTTTACGCATGCGGACCTCGTCCATATGTGCCACCGAGAGGCTTTCTTCTCTCTGGACAGCATCCCTGCATATTCTATCACCGAAGAAATCACGAAGACATCAATCTCCAGTCGCAGGAGCAGGTCTTAGCCAAGTCTCGCAGACAGACTCAGTCTATGACACGACAAGCCTCTGTTCGCCCTACAACATCTGTCATTTATGATAAAATTTATCAGCAAACCTTTTGATCCACCGCAAAACCTGTTTTGCAAGTTCAGTGGATTAATCTCCCCTACACGTGACATGAATGATACAATAATAGAATCTGCGGTTGCACATAGATCATGGCCTGCATGATTATTTTACTTCGCTGTCTTTCATGATGAAGCTTAATATTGCGACGTTGCTTCATCTTCTGGGGTGATTACACTTACACACTTTTTGCTGCTTGCGCCCCCATTCTGAATTTCTACATAAAGCATAGATGATCTAATTTATTCTTGCCCAATAAAACTGTCAGCGTTAATATAACTCTGAATGTGCGTTTGGCTTGTGCCTTTTTGCCTGGTAACCTCTTTGCTACAGCGTAGTGTTCTGAGGACAGCGGAGGTGTAATGACTGAAGGATGACCTGTGCTATGATATAATGCAGGGTCACGGTGTGTTTCTGTCCCCTTCTGATTGTAATCTCTTGAGGCATGAGGATCATCTGCCATTGTTGTCTTTTCTTGCGGCCATTAGCTAGTAACTTAATTAGTCATTTAAACTATATTGAAACCCTAACTCTCCATCACATTTTTCTTAAAGATGATTGATTGTCTTTCAGGTTTGACAGCTTTGCATTTGAAATGTGGACCAACAGTTTGTCAAACCTTCTGGCCACGTCTTCTAGTAAGGGAACAAGCGCTCCTCTTTATGTGTAGCCATACAATTTGTTGCTCTGGAAACAAACACTGACATCAAATTTCACTGTGCGTGTACCATTGCGGGGCATAGATGTAGAGGCCGTCTCACTTTTAAGTTTGACCTCGTGCAGAGGCTTTGCTGGCCGTGCCAGAACTCACAAATTGTAAGCCCAAATGTGTCAGCGTAGCATTGGCATTACAGGTCACCATGTTGCATTGCAGAACCAAGGCGAGGCGAGCCAGGAGTCGTACGTATAGACGACAACAGGGTGTATTCTTCTAGGGAACACCGCTTGAATTACGTTTTCTTGAACGTATCATCGCGAGCAAAATTAGGTTGACTGATGATATGATGAACGTCCATGTCAGTTCATGTCGCACAGCTCTAGTTCTAAGATGTACTGTATTTGTTCAGAGGAAGTGCTGCGTGAGAGGGTTGCCTTAGCATCTTAGCATTTCTGTCTCCCTTCATTTATCACGTCTGGGAAGCGTTTTATTTTTCGATTCTTGGATAATAATCCTCAAATGGTTTATCTGACAGATTTCCAATTCCCTGTCAAAACAGACAGTGACCCGAAGACACTTTGCTACCCTCAGATGTCATTTGTAATTAATAGAATTTGATTCATTCTGGTCTTGTACATACTAGGCCAACTGTACTGTATACCGCAATACCCCAATAACACAACAATATATTATACTATACTAGCCTTTATATTTTTTTCATTCCCTAGATCACATGGTCAGAAGGTCTGTCACTATGATCTAGCCACTTAGTCAGACGTCAACTCCATTTTCCTCAGAGAAAAATCAAGCGGTCCAGGCTTCATGTCAGCAGAGACCTCACTCTGAACAAAGTCACAGTATCTTAGAAAAAAATCTTTCTGCTCAGTTGTATCACTCTCGTACACAAAACTGCCATGCATAGCAGTTAAAATGACTTGCCATCAGCTTTACTGCCGCCGTCGATGCCATTATATTTACAAATCACTCAGCACAATGTAGACTGTGTGTTAGCAACAGCATAAACATACTACCAAGGACACTGTCACCTTCTCATCAACTATATTGACTCAACTTAATATTAAGCAGTTATTAAGCAGTGTGTTCATATGCCATTTGCAAGCTGTTTGTTCTGAACATTATTACATTTATTGCTCATTGACCCATGCTTGCTATCTTTTAATACTGACGCTTTATTGACACTGGTACATTGATTTACCTTGATAGTGGAATATAGGAACGTAGCCAAGAGAGAAAAACCCTCCAACAGATTTTGAGATTGTGGATTTGCAATAGCAGATTCTACAGAATATCACTCTGTACACACTTTTCGTAAAAGGTTTAAAAGTTGTGAGATCCCAGTGTTTTATTTGTCTTGTTTAGTTTTTTTTATGTGGATTAAAGTGCTGTGAATCATGTAATCTTGTCTCCCTCGTGCTGATTGTCCTCAATAAACGGGTGGCCAAGCCGAACATGCTCCCCTGTGTTATTAGACCTCGCACTAGGCTGAGATTCTATGTATCCAGACTGTAATGAAAGTGATGAATTTGAGGTGGGAATAGGGAAAATGCTTGCGCAAAATCTTTGGCTCTGATGCAGCAGAGTAAAGTCAGCCCTCGGCCATGGATCAGGTTTGTGCTGAAACACCCCCACTGGATTGTACTTAATCAAACTTAGAGAGCAGCGTGGGGAAGGGATGGTAATAGGGAAAGGGAGTAGGTGGAAAATGGCCATGAGAGCTGTGCACTTTGAGTGTGTAGAGAGTAGATTGGCAGACTGGGAATCTCCCTTTCTGAGCTTCTGTCATGGACTACAAATAAACTTTTTTCAGTCAGATTGTTGATGACCAAAACAAAACTAAAAAAAAAACCACTTGCTGTAAACCGATCCAGACGATCAAGATTGGTATAATATGTTTTGTGCAGGGTAAAACAAATGGATAAAGTCCTAGTTTTTCAGTTTATTCCACAGTTACAGTGTAAGAACGCAAGCAACATAAACATAGTCATATTGGGTTAAAGGCTATTGATTTTCATCTTTTTCTGAGTTGTTTTGCAGGTGCCGCTGATGGTTGAGGATTCTATATGAACCTCAGTAGTGCACTTTTTATTTATGCTGGGGAGGACGCTTCTATTCCTATAGGTATTGCACAAAACACCAAAGGAAACTGTTACATAGGCTTAGCTGTGCAGCTGTAATATAAAGCAAAAAAAAAAAACATACCTAAATATTGGACCCAAAGGCATTGGCATATCGGCAGTAGTAAAGAATCTGGATTGGGGCCGAAGACATTATTTGGACATGCTTAACGACCGGTGCCGGAGCGGACCAAATCACAGCAGTCTGAGCAACACCAATTTTCATGTAGCTCCTGGCCCTTAAGGGTAATGTTGCCTTCACATTAATGACTTTGTTTTACTATGTATTTATGCAGTTGTCTTGTCAAGCCGCATGTTTTAAATGTTGGTTATGCACCTGTTTGGCAAAAAGCAACGGCAAAGTTGAATTGAATTGCTTTCCTGTCATTTCAGCAGTTTGATTTACGCACCCACTCAGCTGCTCAGTTTCCTCATGTGGCTGCCTCTTCCAAGGGGAGTTGAATGTAAGAGAAAGCTCACATTAGTCCTCGTCACAGCTGACTGAACATTGGGCTGCATTCTGCAGGATGGTGAGTCCTCCAGTGTGTCATAGTAACACTAAGGGATAGAAAATGCCAGTTTCATATTGCAGTCAAATTGTATTTTCAATAGAGTGTATTATCAGTTTTGTTTGCCATTTTATCGAATCCCCCTTTTCCCTGCAACCCCAATGAATATTTATGCACAGCCTCAATTTTGCACAGTAGCAGTAATAAAAATGAAGAGAATTCTGTGCACTTTGACTTCACAGAAATTCAGTGAAATGTCCTTGATATCAGATGTCCAACATCTGATGCCACAACAACAAAACAGATGTTATGTAATTAAAAATAACCCTATGTTGCATTTTTATTTCTTTATTTTAAAACAGAGGGGAGGGAGGGGGGGGGGGGGGGGCACTGCTGTGTATGTTGCTGTGCATGAATCACCGGGAGATTATTGCGTCGGACTGACACGCTTCTCTTTCATTTGGTTTGCGGGATGGAACAAAGGTCACCGCTTTGGATTCCTACAACAACATCGTCATCGAAGTGCATTTGAAATGTAAAAATAGACGCCATTAGCATTTTTAGAATTTGTAAATCATCTCCTTCTGCCATGATAGATTCTATGAGATTAGGAGATGTCTGTTTTTTTTTTTCTTTTTTAGAATTAAAGCAAATTGGCAAGTAGGCATCTGTCACCCGCAGAGACAAAGTCTGGTGATGTATGTCTCATCCCTTCTATCCCTCCTTTCCATCCTATTCAGCCACTCTCCTGATGGGACCACACCGGTTAAAATACAAAGTGTAAGATGAATCGTGTCAGGCATATGGCTGGACCATAATGCCTCCTCTTCACCATTCCATCTGAGGGTACACAGTGGCTAATGTTAATTCTATTGTTAAAGCTCCACCCACGAGGAAAGACACCAGCTGACGACAGGATTATACTATACTGAGCCAGAAAAAGATCTGGCTGAAACAACATTTATTCTTTTTGTTTATGATCATGCGCTTGTGGGATGGAAAAGTTAAAATAACTCTGGATGTTAACGATGCGCCCAGTGGACATTCAAACCATGCCTTCTCAGGTTAAATGTACATTCTAGCACTATTTTAAATCTCACAGTTTAAACGACATAACCAGAGCTTTATGACAAAAGCTGCTGTAAGTCCCTTATTGCAGTGATGCAACCAACGTACAGGCATATCTCGCTCGATCGTGCAAGTAAAAGGTTGTGAAGGAAGAAGCAGCAACCTGCTGCTTTGCCTGCTATTAGACTCTGAACACATGCTGTAAAAATGTAGCTTAAAGAAAGAAGAAAAATGCCTTACTCAAACTCACTGAAGCCACACTGATGATTTAAGCAAAACGGAATGCAGGATTGTAGTAGTAAGTAGTAACTACTTATACTTTTGTTAAATGCTTTTAAAAAGTTGACTGTATCGCTGATAGAAAAGCAAATCGCCAAAGGCTGTGACGGTGAAGCTGTTGAAGAGGAGAAAATGTATTATTATTGAAATGTTATTTCATTTTAACATTTAAGGAGACATTTCCACTTCAAACTGGACAAATTTCTTGGTGTGACTCATTTCTTGGCTGATGTGTTTACCTTTTGTAATAAAGTGTTAAAATGACATTTCTAACAAGATCAGCAAAGTATAATCTCACAGCAGAAGGTGTTGCACTGCAAGTATAGAGCAGGAAAGGAATGACGAGAGGTGGACAGGGAGCAGATTACTGGTAACTGGTGACCAAAGCATGCAGTCGCAGCCCAGGAAAGAAGGTTAAGCTCTGCAGTAGATTAAAAAGAGGTTGTCAAGGACATAAA
>JAVQJF010127117.1:0-12119 GCA_036023855.1 Gadopsis marmoratus | reverse complement strand
CGCACCTTTACAACTACCCAAACCATACCGGTTTGGTGCAGCAATCGTGGCTCAGATCATGCGTTTGTTTGTTATCGTCCTCTCCTCCCCTAGACACACGAATGGGGACGTAACAATATTAGATTTAAAGTAACAGTGCACATGCAAATGTTGCATACAGTAGTTTCTGATATACTCCTATATCTGCAGGAGCTATTGTAAGCAAGACGCTGCCATTTTGCTTAATTTCTCTGAAACCGACATGTTCAAGTGTTGTCCTCAAGTAATTTTTGTCTCTTAAAAGGGTACTCCACTGATTTAGTATTTCCCTCCTCTATTTCATCAAGCATGACATGAAATCTCCAACTTTGTTCTACAGTCATTGGTTGCAGTTTCATTTTAGTAGTGGACAAATTACCAGGTAATTTTTAGCTCATTTCCAGATTGTACTTTACAGCATCAGTCCATGTTTTTAGTCCTTGTATTACCCACAACCCCCCTGACATGGACTCTACATATCCAGATATAGTGAACTGAATGCAGTTTGCAGTCCGTCTTTCATCATTTATGTTCCCACCTCACCTTCCTACTAACCATTTCTTCAACCTTTCATACATCAGCAAACATGAGTTTAAAGCTCCAGTGTGAAGCTGCCATCATCAACACATGCAGATGTACAGTACGCCTGCTTCTGTCATCTGGTGATCATGTGACCTCACTAGCTGCTTTTTATTAGTTCACTATGAAGGAGCGATGACAAATTGAGAAAACCAGGCTTGTGCCAAGTGTCATGAGAGGGAAGCCTTTAACATTTTTATAAGTTTATCTTCAATTATTGTCTTAAAAAAACATTATCTTCTTGGTGGTTTTAATTATAGTATAAGAGTGTTTGTTTCATTTTTATTAATTGTTTAACACAAATTAATTTAGTTTGGTCTTTAAACCACAAAACAAAACAAAAAAACTTTCAGAGCTTTTCAGAGCTTTTTAAGTTATCCTGAAAAAGATCAAGCATCACCTCAATCCATTTAGAGAAAACACACGAGTGAGCCTCTGTAACAAATCTGATGTTTTGATGTCTGCCACTGCGTGTGTTGTAATCATCACGTTTGCTTTGCTTATTTGTAGCACCAACTATATGAGTAACCGGGCCTGTAATTTTAACCTAAACTGCATCTTCTCTGAGCCTGTTGAACACTTAACACATGTCTGCATGGAGTCGGAAATTGCCAAAGACAACATTTCTCTTATTTCTTTCTATCATAATTTTTTCTCTCTTTCCTTTTCACTTTTTATACCATCCTCTAGGATGCCTTTGTGTCAGGAATGCTATAAACACTGACTTTACTTCAAAGCATATGCGTCAGCCTTGTTATAGCTTAAAGATGCTAAAAATGCTGTTTGTTGCCTTTGAGAATGCAGCTAGAAAGAGATTTAAAGCAGCAAATTAAATCTTAAAGGAGACATTGTATGCAGACAATAAGAAGCTGTTAAACCTGAAATTATGCAGAGAACAGATGAAGACAAAAAATTATGTTAAAATTTGATCTTCAGCTCTGTACAACATCACACCTAAAGTTACCAACAAGTACAGTTTTTGTCTTGATTTTTTATAGTATTTCTGTACAAAGTTACAATATATCTTATTTTTCTTCACTGGATAACACTTTAGGTTATAGCCCGTAGGTTACAGTGTAAGTATTATGCACATATGGGGTACGAAGGAATTACACTGTAAGTACTTTTTAAATTACCCAGTACTTATTGAATAAACAGGGTACCAGTAGAATTATTATGTGTCCTTTCTTACAGCTAAGTCATGAAAAGAATATAATAATATATTCCAATATAATTTATTTCCAAGTCCCTCTTAAGAACAAAGTTGTTCCCTGTACTTACATGTAGGTACAAAATAAATATAATAAGTATTTTAAAGTACATAAAGTATCAATACTTATACACAATATATATATTGTGGGATGTAATCTGTGATGCTAGAGAGACAGAATAAGCTCACTGCTGATGTCTGTATGTGAATTTCACATAAGTCATAAGTCCTGTTAGTTGTTACCATAATTTGCAGTATTAGTTTTGCCCTTAAGCCCCATGTGAACATCTATCATATGGTGAGACTCTTCACAGATCTTTTAATCTCAGAGGAAATTTGTTGGTGTTGTTGTGTTGTGAGTCTTTCCACTACATGGGAATGCCTGTATTTCAAATAAACAGTATTTGTTAAACACAGTGAGTCAGAAGAATCATTTAAATGCAGGGGCGTGGTGTCAACCGACCAGACTGAATTATCTCAACAACTATAATTACAGCCATTCATGGTTCCCAGACAATGAGTCCTACTGACCCCCAGCATGCCTTGCCCGCTGCGACATGTGGACAGGAAGAGCCGGGATCAAACCTCCAAACCTGGGATAAATGGGCAACCTGCTCTACCTCCTGCACCACTTATTGGATGGATTGCCATACCATTTGGTTCACAGATGTGAACATGTGTCTCTGTGCCATCACTTTTCCTGTAGCGCCACCATCAGGTCAAACATTTAATTTGTCCAGTATTTTGGTTCATGACTAAGCAAAATAATGACTTAATGATATTCCCATTACTCTCAGCTGTAGTGCAAGTTTAGTGTAACATTTTGGATGGATGGATGGATGGATGGATGGATGGATGGATGGAGTTAGCATGTAGCTCACAGCACCACTGTGTCTATGTATAGCCCCACAGAGCTGCTAAGCACGGCTGTACACTCTCAATATTGTTGCTACTTCGTTATATGTAAATTGTACATGTGTGATTATTTAGTTTTTTCTAATGGATCAGATTTTTTAGGCTATACAAATACTTATTTTGTCTAACACAGTCATTATCGCTCTCATTAGGGCCTTTGCACTGAGCACATTAAACTTTTTGAAACAGCTTTAGGAGGCAGTTTTTATAATCTGTTAAACACTAAGTAATGTACAGCGGGAACATTTTTGGTTTCACAATCAGAACAATTTACTATATTGGGAAACATATTTGTATTTTAATGATGCATAAGAGAGTTTACAGGGTTCAGACTAAAACCGATGTTACCATTTTGTCCTTGAGGGTTCATCGTATTTTTGTGCATCCAGCTGTTTTTTTTCTGCTCTGTGGTCAGCCAAACTCTAACTTTCATGCATTTATTTAGCAGATTCCTTTTCATATGTTCAAAATCACTGAGTAAAACATCAAACATCACATAAATCATTCTTTTTGAGTTGAGTTTAATATTTGCCATGCTGTTATAAATAAATCTTTTAGTTTTTAGTTTTTGTTTAAGCATCAATACAAAAGACGACATTTCTGTGGTGGTTTGTGGGAGCTGCTGTACGTTTGTGGGCTTTTTTTTCTGTCTCTCCAGCAAGTTATCTGAGAGAATGTAAACATATTTCTTGGCTTACAGGTTTAGATTTGAATAGTTGTTCTTTTGTCATTTCTGGTATCATTGTAATGTCATGTTTTTTAATCAGTGCTATATTTAAAAAATTGAATTTGCCATGAAGGCATTTGCTTGCAGACGTGCTGAGTGTGCACTTTATCTACTCATAAACAGTCCTGGTGAACAAACAATCTTTGGTTGTATTAACTCGTGACTGCTTACTTGACAATACACCTTGACCTGCACCGCAAAGAGTTCAAGACAGCATGGCAACGCTTTCATACGTTTTTCCACATAATTTCCACAATCTTTCATTTCTGGGTGACTTCATGGTACCATGTGACCTTTAGAATCAATGAACATCAATAACTTTAAGGTATTCAGTTGATCTGATCAAATCCTATATCTCATAACATTGTTTGGTTTTGGGGATGGTTACTGAGAAATCTTCAGATAGCTCATCTCTATCTTTTACTTTATAAGATAAAAAGATGTTTTTAAAAATCAAGGTGAAACATGTTTTAAAAAAGATAGTAAAAGAAGAAAATCAAGGAGATTTTCTTCACTCTGTGTCTGAATGACAATGAATGGATTGGGTGGAAGTTGTGTCCCCCGTAAGGTGAATGTACCAAAATGCACACAGGCCTCCTCGCTGGCTATACTTGCCTCCTGTTGCAGTGACACGTAGTCCAACATCCCAGCACCCCCACTTATCAAGAACACCTGGCTGGTTCCCACGAAGCCTCTAATCACATCCCAGACAGGTTGCAGCAACCATGTTCATGTGACGACCACCAGAGACAGAGGTGACACAACATTTCGTACAGAGTCAAACGGCTTCAAAGTCTTCTGGACATTGCCCGCTTTGTTTCCTTTACCTGCCTCCCTGTCAGTCGTACCGTTTGAAACATGCTGATCTCTCTGTTTTTCTCCCTCCTGGTGTCTGCTGTCATTGCCACAGAGGAAGGTAAATTGATTTAAGTAAACTGTGTTTTCTGTTCTAGAGTTCTTCTCTGTGCTTTCAATGTGGAAAATCAAACATAATCCAATTTGTGCCTTATGTTTTAATCAAAGTGTTGCAACCCTGCTAACATACAGTTTATATACGTACATGTCTGTTGGTCAGTCGGTGGGTCTTTCACCACTTTCACTTAAAAAGTATACAATTTTGTGCATTTGGACATTACTAGTCTCCTGAGGATGAATCCTAATGATTTTGGTGATCTGCCGACTTTTTCTTTTAGTGCCACCAGCAGGTCAAACATACAGTATGTTGAAATATCTCAACATCTACGTGATGGATTGCCACAAAATATTGTCCCAGACTATGAATCCCGTGACTTTTTGACCCCCCAGGATGAATTGTAATAACTTTGGTGACCACTTGGCTTTTCTTATTTTAATTGTGACATACTTTTGTGTATGATCAAGTACCTGCAAATGACTAAGGACATTCAACCCCAACTGTACTTTGTGTTTAGTGCTAAGTGGCATGCTACCACACCAAACTGACGGGGACTGTAAGGTACAAACTATGTTGAATTGTGTATCTCGTGTCTTTCTCTCAGACAGTGCCCTTCCCAGGCTGACTGACACCAAAGCTGCTGAGGCGTTCATCGACTCTGCCGAAGTGGTGGTCATCGGATTCCTGGAGGTCAGAGAAGGAAATTGTATATAGAGGGAAAATAAAGTCTCAGCCATGGGCTCAAATAAGCTTTCAAACATCTTTTAAACAAGCCCACAAGGGCTGTTTTATGGCTTAGTTTATTATGCTAACATCCATGCGGCAAACCAGACATCATCAGACAAATTAGCTGAGAGTGGGACATGTGAGGCCTCCAAAAATACAGTATTTATTTGCACCCTGGTCTCTGTGATGCTGCTGTCACAAATAGATTTTGAAGAAGAATGTATTTACTGTGGCAACACCTTTGGCAGCGCTTGTGCTGCGAGGAGAGAGATTGGCTAGCTGTCCCACAGAGGCGAGCCCTTTGGCCGGACTCTGTGTGCGGGGGAAGATGGAGGGCCACTTGACAGGACGACTTGTGGGATTGGCTCCATTGACCCTCTTGTAAACAAGTGCAAGCAGGGAGATGGTTCATGAGGAGTGGAAGAGAGAGACGGAGAGCACATGAGGATACCGCATAGTTGGATCATGATGCTGAAGGCAAAAAGAGACCAAAATATTGGTGCTGTGACTCAGGGACAATAAACACATATTACAGGCTGCAAAATAATAAAATGGATCGCCAGAGCTCATGCAACACGGTCTCCGAAATAGACGCGATTCACCTTTCTTTGAGTCAGTCTCATCGCTTTCTTCCCAGCATATTTCTTAGTTTCTCCATCTCTCTGACTCTTATTTTTAAGAAAAAGGATGGTAACAGGAGATTACACCTACTGGTGGTCTTTGGGGGGGGGGGGGGGGAGTAATTTTAAAGAGGAAAAAATATGTCCTAACACTAAAAGGTGTCCTTTCATGCCTAACACTTAATCCATGGGTAAGATTGTACTGCTACAGCCTTTTACTTTTATTATGTTTTCCTTTGAGTGTGAGTCGGTTTAGCTCTTGGTGGCTTGTCACATTTTATTTTCAATAAGAATGAAAATCCTTTAAAAGAATATGACCTAATACTTTATAAAAAATCTTACCACTGGAAAAGACAATGTATTCCGATCTTTTACTTAAAAAGCTGTGTTGCACCATTTTCTTTTGTCAAAGTAGCAATAGGGTAGAAATACTCAATTACATTTCAAGTACATTTCCTGCATTCAAATTGTTATTTATGTGAAAGTATAAAAGTATGGACCATGTCATTTTTAAAATTTCATAATTGGCTTATTATTACTGATGCATTAACATGTAAACAGTTTAAATACTTTAGATACTGCTGGGTACTTTTGATGTAAAGCAATACATCATATTTATAAGGTCATCTTAGATTCTGTATAGGAAACCTTAATTTCTAGATTAAATAATTTTCTAGAGCTGTCAGATAAGTGTAGTGGAGTAAAATGTACATTATTTCGCTACCTTGAATAAACATGCCTACAGTAGTTGCCTCCCACTACTGTAATTCCTTGCCCTCCTACATAGTGAGCAAGAATGAAAGAAATAACAACTGAGGATTAGAATAACTGAAAAAAGAAAACGAATGCACCTGATAAAACGAGATATAGTTAAAACAATCTCCCTGTGTGACTCTCTCTCTCCTTCTGTTTTTTGTCTCAGGGAGAGGAGAGTATCTATTATCAGGAGCTCGTTGCAGCTGCAAAGCGAGTTGACTCAGTCCGTGTGGCCATTTGCACTGTGAAAGAGGTGTGGGCTGACTACGGCCTCTCCTCAGACACCATCACCCTTTTCAGAAAGGTATTCTGCTACACCATCATGACTGTGTATGATTCTATCAGTATGAGGCCTCTTTTCAATTAGGAATGTGATGGGTGCTGTCAGTTTTATGATGACGACGATGATGATGATGATGATGATGATGATGTGTGTTATGTGATCCAGGCAGATGACCACCAGGAGAACATCGTTCTTGCCGAGGCCAAGAAGGTAGATGCTGACGGGCTCGTAAACTTCATCACCATCAACGAGATCCGATACATCACAGAGTACAACCAAGTGGTAGGTCCACCTCATGTCATGTAAATGCTTTTCTGCCTATGGCTGTCAAACTACTTATTCTTTTCCTGTCATTTATCCCTCAAAGCTTTATTTCTTTCATTTTGAAAATGTATTTTTATGGAAGACACATGCATATTTGAAAAAGAGTGAAAAGCAAAGAAAAAATAACACTTTTTACATTTTATTATTCTCCACTACAACTTGTCAGCAAAGTATTCCAAGATAATAAACATATCCAACTTAAATGAAAGGGCTAATATAAGAACAGTCAGGAGGCACACAAATGTCAGTACGAAGAGAAAAAAACTCAATAATTTGTTAGTAGAAAATAACTGTAAAAGGGGAAACCCTCATTCTCTGTACATATGGTTTTCTTTCTCCTCAGACAGCAGTGGGCCTGTTCAACTCAGAGGTGAAGTCACACCTCCTGCTCTTTGCCAACAGGGGGAGTAAAGAATATACTGAGCTCAAGGAGCGACTGGGAGCTCTGGCCCCTGAGTTCACAGGGAAGGTGAGAACACTTACCTACAAAACAATAGTTTACGAGTTGGGCAAGCTCCCATGGATATATCTATCAAACTAAAGTAAATGCAGGTTCCGTGATATGCTTTATTCATATTCTGCCACAAATCTAAAGCAAATAGGTGATTTCACATTTCTGTTTACATGATTTGGTTTAATCTATAACGCGCTAAATGAAGTCCTAAAAACTGAGTCTGTGTTCCAGTTCTTGTTTGTGCTGATAAATGGAGCAGTGAAGTCCAACTCTCGGTCACTGGGATACTTCAGCCTCAAGTCTCAGGACCTCCCGCGAGTTGGTATCTATGACAGTGACTCTGACATGAAGTGGCTCCTACCTGAGGGAGAGATTTCTGCTGAACGAGTGCGGGAGTTCTGCCAAGCCTTCATACGAGGGGAACTGAAGGTGAGCAGATGATGATCATCTGCTGACGATTAGACGTTTTCAGCCTGGTAGCTGAAACGGCTGGTTAAGATTTAGATGCTGCTCATTGCTCTCAGAAGACCTATTTTCTTGCAACATGTAGACTTTTGAACAATTCAAAGCACAAAAGAGCAGCCAAGTTTACAGCAAAAGTAAATTAAAAAAAATCAAGAAACTGTAACATGTTCAAAAAAGTGGCACTGAGTTTGGAGCAAACCAGTAATGTGGAACAAGAATAACACCGTTTGCCGTTGCTGTAAAAGTATTTGCCACACAAATGACGGGAAACCTCATCCTGTGCACTACTTTGCCCTGTTACACCACACAGAGCTCCAGCTGGGTGTGACCTTGAGTCCAAAGCCCCACAACAAGACAACAAACTGTGGTGCTAAAAAGACTGAAATCATATTAATTAACCTCGGTAAATAATAGATGATGTTTAACTTCCAGTGTCATTTACAAATAAGTGAATTAAATCATAAGGAATTCATAATTTAAGGACAGATGATGGCGTTGTTCTTTAAAATGCCGTCTTCAGGTTCATCACCAATATCAGCCCTGAAGCTTACATTTTGAACATTTCTCTCAGGCTCAATCACAATTTCTTACAGATTTTTATTTATTATTTATTATTTTATTTATTTCTTGAGAAGGAACAGCACTGACTGCAACAATCCAGTTTTATAATGCCTGGAATATATGTAAACCTGGCAAATCTGATCTATATATTCAAGTCAAATTTTATGCATGTAGGAGCTTCACGATCTGTGCAGCATACGACACCCTCTATTCTTAGACCCTTGTGCTTTTCCTTGACTGTTATTTTGTTATATTCATCTGAAAGTGAATAAATTAAAATTCTTAACAGACAAAAACCAGATATGAAGCAGAGCCAAAATAGATGAAAGAACATCTCATAATGCGGATACAAGCTTACAGTGTCGTGCATTCCCTCCATGTCTGCTGTATTTCACTTATCACATTTTTATGTTTTTCAGGAGGTGAAGCAGGCAGGAGCCGAAGCCAAAGCAGAGCTCTAGGACTCATAGATGGAATGCAAATGAATTTGTATATATTAAATAAAAGACTAAATGTCTCATGTGAATTCTTTCTCCTGTGAAAAGGCTGTGTGCTAGACCTGTCCTGCGATGTCTTTACTCCAACACCAAGGAAACTATGCAAAGTGAACATTTGCATGTGCATATCCTGTGTCCTCGCGCATTTACCCGTGTGTGTTATGTTTTGTCTGTTTACGCGAGTGTGAGCCCGTCTGCGGTCTGGTTAGCACACCGCAGGTCACACTGGCCACAAGTCTCAGAGATCTGGCGGACTTTGTTAGTCTGTTCACTAAAGTTATTGTCAGAACCACAACACACCAACCTCAGAGAGAGTGACAGAGAGCAGGCTGGGGAGATCTGGAGCAAGGCAGTCAAGATGCGGTAGTTAGTGGTCTCTCATATGATTCACCCTGGATAGAAAAGAGTGTAAATAAAGTGAAAAACATCATGCATGCAGGATAAACTAACATGAAAACCCCCAGTGAAGAATGCCAGGGAATGACAGAGGCTATAATCGTTGAAAGCAGGGCATCAAATTCAAAATGAAGTTGGACTCAAAGACATATCAGGCTCTAAATATGGATAAAAGAGAGAGTATTTAGCAAAAAAGGCTATAAAAGCTCTATAAAGAACAGCAGATGGGCTGTAGACATCCAGAGCGAAAATGTTTGGGCTGGTCCCCAAAAATATTCTCCCAAGTCAGAAGGGAATTTCAAGGCCCAGACTGGGATCAGTATAATTAGTGGTGTTTTATTGCCAAACGGATGCATCCGGCGTAATTTGAAAAAGCCTGGCAGGTGGACGCTTCTTAGAGACCAGATGAAAATATACAGTATGTGTCGTCTGCCATCTGGGTTTGTTTACGATCTGCAATCGAGACAGTGTTACATAAAGCACTGATGAAGGGGTGAAGTGTGTTTTACTTTTATACCATCGAAAGGTAAATAGAGATAATGCCCTTTTATCAAAGGGTCTGTCCCAAAAATGTATAAATTTAAATAATATTTATAGGTCATATCAGAAACAATATGATCGCTGATTACTGGTAATTAAGAATATGATTTATGGTACAATTGTGTTGCTTGTTAAGATATTGTTTCTGTAACTTTAATAGATAAGTAAGGGTCCTTCTGATCTCCAGTCATATTTAAATACTTTTGCTCTGAATGTACAAAATGATCATACACCATTAACAAAAAATATTTATTTTTTCCATGTCCATAAGTGACAGATAAAACCTTCCACCCATTCTTGTGATGATAGACACATTCAAAATTAATGCTAAATGCCTGCATTTGTCTCTTCACACTGTGCTGTGCAAAAATCAATAATATGTAGTACAGTTAGTGGACACAGTGCTAGTTTTGATTGTGTGTGCCAAGAAATTCTGAAACACAAATCTGTCAATCTATAACAAAATAGGGTTTATACTTATATTATGCTATGTTCTCTAAAAACAGAGCAAAATCCTGGAAATCTCACAGTCCTGTCGGTCCAAACTGAGTCTTACAGTCCGAAGGAAACCTCATAAATCTAAGTCAGACTAGTCTCTAATAAGTAAGCAATAAGTATAGTGTCTGTGATAAATGTCTCCAGTCAGGTTTTCAAAACACATCAAACTTTTTTAAAATGTCATGTGATGCAGTCTGTTTATCCTTGCACAAGTTCATCCTGGTGCATTTGACAGAGCAGTTTGACTAAAGGAAAGGAGATCTGACCACCAGCGAATGGTTAAGTTGCTAATTTATTTTCTCTGCTTGTCTTCCAGGGGTTTTGCACCTTTTGTACAGCAGACACGTTTAGGTCCAATGTCCCTCAGCACCTCTTCACTGTTCGGCTGGTCTAAACATGAGGAACTGTGGATGCTGCATTAAGTCCCACTATGTCGCCTTCTTCACTTGAGTTTAAATTTGCTTTTTATTTATGTACAAGATCAAACATCTAACTTTGTTTC
This sequence comes from Gadopsis marmoratus, assembly GCA_036023855.1. Lineage (NCBI taxonomy): Eukaryota > Metazoa > Chordata > Actinopteri > Centrarchiformes > Percichthyidae > Gadopsis > Gadopsis marmoratus. Next base: position 1,135 of record JAVQJF010127117.1, on the reverse strand, counting down.
AATCATTCAATTGTTGTATTACAGCATATTTCCCTTTAGTCACTGTCATCTTGCCGACGTTACACACACACCTACAACAGGAAATGTTCCCGCTACATTACGAGCATCCGCATGCACAGTGAGGTAACGGTTTAAAAAGAAAAGTCTAAATGCACGTCTGTAACTGCTCATTTAACTCATTTAAAGGTTGTTTGTTCCAACGATATGCTGCATGTGTATCATGCAATAGGAGGCAGGGACAAAAGAAAGAAATTTACAATGAAGATCCTTTGCCATTTAAAATTCCTCCATTTATACACCATAAAGACTCTGTGCTGAAATACATATTTTAATCAGTTGAGTCTAAGCATTTGTATCATAATCATCGTAATCATTCATCAAATGGCAAAATGCTCTTTCACTGTATAACTGAAAATAACCCTCCAGCCTACTAACACACACACACACACACACACACAAACAAAATTACTTAAAAAACAAAATTGTAAAATAATTGGAGACTAACACGTGAGAAACAGAATATCCCAAGGTTTCAAGCACTTTCAAGGCATCCTTTCAAGGTATCCCAAGGTATCCTTTCAAGCACTCTCAAGGTATCCTTTCAAGGTTTCAAGGTATCCCAAGGTATCCTTTCAAGGTATCCCAAGGTATCCTTTCAAGGTATCTCAAGGTATCCTTTCAAGCACTTTCAAGGCATCCTTTCAAGGTATCCTTTCAAGGTTTCAAGGTATCCCAAGGTATCCTTTCAAGCACTTTCAAGGCATCCTTTCAAGGTATCCCAAGGTATCCTTTCAAGCACTTTCAAGGCATCCTTTCAAGCACTCTCAAGGTATCCTTTCAAGGTTTCAAGGTATCCCAAGTTATCCTTTCAAGGTATCTCAAGGTATCCTTTCAAGCACTTTCAAGGCATCCTTTCAAGCACTTTCAAGGTATCATTTCAAGGTATCCCAAGGTATCCTTTCAAGCACTTTCAATGTATCTTTTCAAGGTATCTCAAGGTATCCTTTCAAGCACTCTCAAGGTATCCTTTCAAGGTATCCTTTCAAGGTATCCTTTCAAGCACTTTCAAGGTATCTTTTCAAGGTATCTCAAGGTATCCTTTCAAGCACTCTCAAGGTATCCTTTCAAGGTATCC
>JAVQJF010127107.1:0-24474 GCA_036023855.1 Gadopsis marmoratus | reverse complement strand
CCCCCCCCCCCCCCCCCCCCCCCCCCCCCCCCCCCCGCCACCTGCTGCCACCTGTTCATCTGCTCCATCTTATAAAAGCTGCTCCCTCACTGTCTAAAGGATCACAGACACCTTGGACTCTTCAGACTGTCCACTCTCTGGACTTACAAATACTTCACGTCAAAGGACACACTGATTGGACACCAGCCAGGCTGTAACACTGAGGAGAACTCTGAGGAACCCTGAAGCTGAACCTGGAAACTTCTCTGATAAATCTGTTGAGTATCAGCTGAGTCACTCTGATCTGTGGACATACACCGGTTCCATCCTTCAAACTAAAATCATGAAGTCTCGTCGACCCAGCTGTACTGACTCTGGATCCGAGTCCTCAGAACCAGACTCCAAGAGCCCAGTGAAATATGAGCCTGCCACGAGGCGACGGATGGCTGCCAACGCAAGAGAGAGGAAGAGGATGCAGGGTTTGAACACAGCCTTTGATCGCTTACGTAAAGTTGTCCCCCAGTGGGGCCAGGACAAGAAACTGTCCAAGTACGAAACCCTGCAGATGGCCCTCAGCTACATCATGGCCCTCAACCGGATCCTGACAGATGCCAGGAGGCACAACGCTCCTCATAGGGAGTGGCTGGACTTTCAGCTTGACTACGTGCAGCCTGAAAACTACCCCTGCCTCATGAGGTACGACTCTCCGACTGGACAGGACTACATCCACTCGTCGTTCTCATATCAGCTGGATGGCCATCAGGTCCACGCATAAACTGCTGCCATGTAGTAGATAATCAGTCATGTTGTTGGATGTGAGTGACAATGTGAATATTTTTCAGTAAATACATTTGTATTGCATTATTTTCTTGTTGTATTCATCTCATTTTTGTATGACACTCAGAAAGGCTTCTATTTCAGTTTGAAACCTTTTTTATTTTTTGAACACAGAAATGTTGAGCATCTTTTTGTTCAAAGTATAACAATGACAGAAATGTAGTGTCATTATAATGACCACTAGATTGTACTCAATTATTTTGATATGGCCCTAAAAAATGTTGTGCAATGTTCACTGGATTCTGAGAAAATCATTGTGGTCTTAGCTGCCTAGTTAAAGTCTATATGTAACTATTTTGTCAAAGTGCAAGTACGTTTGTAGAGTTGAAAAATAGATGTTATTTTTCCACACGCTGACCTCTATTTTGTTGAATTATAGTTTTTGATCAAAAATAAAAAATTATTTTGTATGAAAAGCAGTTTCTCTTGTTCTTTATTGTCTTCTTTATTACAGTCATGAGCTATAATATATTATAATGACGGAAAAATTGAACTGTATATAATGTGCTTTTATGTATGTGCTTGTATCTACTGTATGGAATTACACTACATGGTAACTAGTTTAAGTTAGTATACAATTTTAACAATTAAAAGCTGATTCCCAATGAAGAAAGTTTTCCCTTTGCATGCCTAAAACATTCATATTTGCAAAATATAAACCTGACATACCGAAAAACTTAGTACATTTACACAATTGCACTCATTTAATTAAAATCGTACTCTTATTATTAGAAAGCTCTGGCATTTCAACCCTCATAATCTTACTTTGTCTCCTCTGTGTGGCAAAACACGGGTTATCAAGGAGAGCAACTAATTTATGTCTTTTGTTTTGTGTGTCAGGTTCTCAGTAGGAGTAATGGAAGGTCATGTCTGCTGCAGTGCCTCACTCTGCACCCTGGGTAATAAATCATCCTTTTGTCCTGAGCTCCTGTGCTCCAAGATAAGACACTTTTACGTCAATGGGGAACCAAAATCTAAACATTTAACATACTCATTTTGGTATAATCATTGAACTGTTCTATTCTCAAATGTCTTCTACTAATTAATACCTTTTGGAGTTTAAAAGTATTAAACTCAACTCTGCTACAGGGTAGTCCAGAGTAAGTAGAGATAACCCTCGATGCCACGTGATCTGATGAACTGTCCATTGTTGGAGCCGCACAGCTACAGATTTAAATGGCAATCCTTGGCCCCTGAAAAGTAATTGTTCTACATTTGAAAAAGTTTGAATGGTGGCACAAGCCGCAACAAATTAGGGAAGCCTGTGCGTCAGATCCTGTCATGGCTTCAGAGGGGGAGCAGAAATTAACCTCTATTGTGTGGTAATGGCTGTGTGTAATTGCTCTGTTCAGAGCCGCTGAAGCGTGAACGCCCATAGCTGGACCCAAACTCTATCTGTGTATGTGCTCTTTGTGGATCATCTCATATTCCAGTCAACAAGGCAGATGAGACTTGGCTGATTGACGAAGTGCCAAACACTGATACAGATGGTCATAATGATTCATATGTCACGTTGAATGTTTGCACACCTAATAGATGCTTTCTGACAGTTGGCATGTCAAAAATGAATAGATGGCAGAGTCAAAAGTGCGTAATGGTAATGAGGCAGAGCCCGTCAGTGACACTGCAATTATGCTCTTCATTAATTCAGTCACAAGTCACAAACAGTTGGTGACAGAAAAAAATACCCAATGTGCAATTAATTGATTTCTTCAATAGGAGCAGGTTATTGGGTGAGTTGTTAATCAATAGTGACAGCAATGTGCTCAGCATGGACGTAATTGAGAGGGCAAAGCAAATGAAAATGTCTTTAAACTGCTGCAATATTTAGCCTTCCAACATGGATGGATGTTCTTTTATTAGGCACTTCCAGCTGATTAAAAGGTGTGTATTTTTTCATAATTTCAGCTCTTTAATGCGAGTTTATTGGAGGGTTGTTAGCGAGAAGGAGGCAGGTGAACTCTACGCAAACGTACATGTTTTGTTATCCTGTGATTTCATGTTATTTTACCAAATGAATTGCCTGTTGCTCACACCAGTGCAGTGCCCGTTCGGAATGATTACTTGGCCCCCGGATGTGCTGCTTGCAGAGGTCTCGAGAACCACTCGTCTGATCGACTTCCCACTCAACCCAACACAACAAAAGCTCCAGTGAGGACCAGCAGCTCCTCCCTCAATATAGCTGATGTCACCCACTCTATAATAACCTCTCCAGCAGGTGTTCAAAAACTGCCTTAACTTCTCTGCTTCACTTACCCCTCTGATCTCAAACACCAGCAGTCCAAACAGGCGAACACAGGTGTCTAACAGGATGAAGCGCATGAACAACCGTGCCGACAGCCACCTGACCGGACAGATGGAGCGCGAGTTGGACAGGATGGGCCACGGGGCCTGGGCGAACCAGGGCTTCTGTGGCTCTCCTCTGCCCCGAGCTGTGAGCACCGTCTACAACCCCAAGCCCCTCTTCCAGGGCTCCATGGACAGCATGTACAAGCTGGACACCCCCAGCCCATTCCCAGGGGAACCACCATCCACTGGCCAAAGCCCGGTGAAGAAACGAAGGGGCTGCTGCTCATTTATTAAAGGTAGGAACCCATTCAGCTAACTTTACAACAGTATTTCTGCTCTGTCTTCCGTAAAACTTGTTTAATGTGTATGGATGACACCTAGCCAAGATCTTGGCAAGAACATTTATCTCACTGGAGACTTTGTTTGGCGCTGGATCAGCGGAAAATTAACTGATATATCTCAACATCTGACAGTAACAATATTTAACTTGTGGACCATCTTGCTGGCTAATACATTTAGGAACATCAGCTTCTTGATTTCAAGCCCGGATCAAAGTCAATACACCCTCTGCATGAAAGTCATTGAAAACACAGTCTCGACTCTACATTTTGCATTTTTTCGACTCAATAATTTTATATCATAGTGACATAAATTGTGTCTTACACTCTATTTTTGCTGTAGGCTTGTGGGGCACAACATTGACTGAAAACACCTCAAACAACAAAGAACTGTTTTTCCGAACCACGCTACGGGAATTGGTGGTCTATGTGGTGTTCCTGGTGGATATATGCCTCTGTAAGTATCCAAATTTTGCATTTGCAATATGAATGTCTATTCCTGGCTCTTGTGGTACTCAAGTCAAATATTATGTTCAGTGCCCGGGACAAACAGTATTTGTGAGTAAATCTTAGCGCTCCTGTTACATGCAGTGTCGCACAGCAAAGTGTTGCATACGCCTCAAAATTTTAGATACTTGTGATAAGTTGAGAATCTCTACTTTCCCGGCTTCAATATATATTAGGAAACCTGTTGAATTGACGTGCCTGCATGAAAATTACTACCAAATACTGTTATCCAAATGTATGCTTTTCACAATTTAATGACCCTTAATGTGACACAGGCGAAGATAATTCAAACGTGTCTCTGGGTTTGACAGCTATTACATGCATTAAAGCGTATTATCAATTAAGTGAATTACACATTTTGTTTTGTGTTTATGCACCTTATGTCTGCTTCAGTACATTTCAATCAACTATTTGTTTTTAGCAACGCTGATCACTTGCTGAAGTGTTCAATATTTGGCAAGATGTTACTGTATAGGACACTTTGGACTGTTGATTTAGCATCAAAAGCTTCCCCCTTGCTTTAATGCCTACCACAAATGCCCTCCCCATCCCTCTGCCTGAAAGCCATTGTCCAAGTGAGCATTAGGAATGAAAAGGACATGGGCACTGCTCTCCTGCCTTTTAGCGATAAGAGGATTTGGCCTCGTCCATTGTTGCTTTGTCTGGGTTAGATTTACATTGTTTGATGAGGCTATTTGAGTCAGGCCAGCATGATCTCTCTTCAAACAAATTATGGCCTCTAATCTGGATCTATTTGTCTGCAGTCACATAAACACAGACAAACAACAAGTCTTCAATGAGGACTTGCGTGTCTGCTTCTGAGTTCTCTTATCTTGGGCCATTGAATGTAGCAACATTTAGAGATGAGCCTGAGCAAAGCCAGATAAAAATCAATTATTGGATGTTAACAATGTGATTACGTGTGATTACACAACATCTATTGCATGTTTGTGCGTCCTCAGAACGAAATCCCTCCTCTGTTGCTCTTCCTAAGATTTTGTCTAGTGTTTCCTTAAAGGTCTAAGGACAGAGATTGCTATATGCTGTACATATTATAAAGCCCCTTGAGGCAAATTTGTGTTACTGAGCTGTATAAATAAAATTGATTTGACTTACGTTGTCTTTAAGTGACATACGGAATGACCAGCCAGAGCACCTACTATTACACCAAAGCCATGACGGACCTGTTTGTGAATACCGCTGGTAACGGTGGGGTTATGTTTCAGTCCATTGGCACCATGAACGACTTCTGGACTGTAAGTTTTCCTCTATATTCATTTCCTCCATGTTCACCACAATGAGAAATCACAGAGAAATGAGAATATGAAACTTCAGGTTTGGGCATTAACCATGACCCTATAGCATTTTGTGGCCACCAAAATACTCTGTGTAGGTGGCCCCCTGTGGCCACCAAGTTTTATCTCTATACTGGATATATTTTGCCTTCACTTAAGCAACACTACAGTTCCACAAACATCCAGATTATGAACTAAGAAACTGTGAGAGAATATACAGAATGTACCATTCAAATTAAATAAATTATAAAAATATACTCATTCTGTTAATGTTTTTTCAGTTATTGAAGTGTCACAGTTAAGGAAGGCTGTGTTAAGTTGTGGAAAATTGCCTTTTCTGTATTGTTTTTACATAACTTTTACATTTGGACCACCAAAAATGTATTTTAGCCACCAAATTTTGGGGCTTGGTGGCCCGTGTGGCCAGTACTTGAAAATGTTAGTGTCTATCCCTGAATTTTTTGTGTGCAATTGAGACTGCATCCACCATCTCTTTATATGAACAGTACACCCAGGGCCCATTACTGGACGGCCTCTACTGGACTACATGGTACAATAACCAGTCCCTGGACAGTGGAAACAAGTCCTTCATCTACTATGAGAACATGCTGCTGGGAGTCCCCAGAATGAGGCAGATCAAAGTCATGAACAACTCCTGCAAGGTCCACCAAGACTTCCAAGATGAGATCACAGGATGTTATGATGTTTACTGTGAGCAGAAGGAGGACGACCTCAGCTTCGGTCTAATAAATGGCACTGCGTGAGCTGCTTACTGTTTTCCTTACAGGCTTACATTGGATATACAGTTAGATTGGAGACGTACAGTAAAATGTTCTTTGTCCTCTGCAGCTGGACCTACCACACAGAGAAAGAAATCAAAGGTTCCTCTTACTGGGGCTTGCTGGCCACATACAGTGGAGCGGGATACTATCAAGACCTTAGTCAGAGCAAAAAGGAAAGCACCATCATAGTGGCGAAACTGATGGAAAACCTGTGGTTTGACCGAGGAACCAGAGTAGCCTTCATTGACTTCTCCACTTACAACGCAAACATCAACATGTTCTGCGTTATCAGGTAAAGACCACCACTGACAGCAGTAATTTTACCAATTGGTTGGTACCCGCCCATTGGTTGACCAAAGTTTTATCCGCTTCTTTCAGCTTGGTGGTTGAGTTCTCAGCGTCCGGCGGAGCAATCCCTTCCTACCAGATCAGAACAGTTAAACTGATTCGTTACATCACCCACTGGGATTACTTTATCCTTGGCTGCGAGATCGTCTTCTGTGTCTTCATCCTCTACTATATTGTGGAGGAGATTCTTGAGCTGAAAATACACAAGTTCTCCTATTTCAAAAGCATCTGGAACATACTGGATATTGTTATCATTTTGGTAAGAATATGTCATTCTTATTTGATTAAAACGTGTCCTTTGTTCTAATTTTGCTTGGCCTCAAAGAAGTTCAATTATTCTCCTTCCCAGCTCGCCATCATTGCCATTGCATTCAACATTTTCCGAACGGTCAAAGTGGACCAATTGCTTGGCACACTGCTGGAGCAACCTGGTATCTATGCTGACTTTGAATTTCTGGCCTTCTGGCAAACACAGTACAACAACATGAATGCAGTGAACTTGTTCTTTGCGTGGATCAAGGTAAAGTACTGACATCTTTCACTCTTAACACATTACTTATTAAAATGTTCTGGCTTTAGCGTCATCCCAAAGATTGTGCGTTTTCCTCTTGTCCTTTTAGATTTTCAAGTACATTAGTTTTAACAAGACCATGACTCAGCTGTCCTCCACATTGGGTCGATGCGCTAAAGATATCTTGGGCTTTGCCATCATGTTCTTCATCGTGTTCTTCGCCTATGCTCAACTTGGATATTTGGTCTTTGGATCACAGGTTGATTCTTTCAGCACCTTCGTCAACTGCATGTAAGAGGTGTCCAAAACAGCTGCTCAGCAGGAAATGTTTAAATAGGATGACTGAGCATTAATAAATCAATCCTTTTCTTTTTTTACTTTCTGCAGCTTCACACAGTTCAGGATTATTCTTGGAGACTTCGATTTCAATGCCATCAACAATGCTAACAGAGTTCTTGGGCCAATCTACTTTGTCACCTATGTGTTCTTTGTTTTCTTTGTTCTACTGGTAAGTCATTTTGCTACACAATCTGCTTGATTTTAAAATGATAAAGATGATCATTGTCATTACCTCTTTGTGTATCTGTCCCTCAGAACATGTTTCTGGCCATCATAAATGACACATATTCTGAGGTTAAGGAGGAGCTCTCATCCCAAGAAGATGACCTAAATATTACTGACATCTTCAAACAGGTAAAGGCAATCAGATTCATGTAAAAAAAACCAAAAAAAAACCATCTATGGATAAAGTTGTACAAGAGTTAAAAATGTTCTCTTGTAATTCAGAGCTACATGAAGAGCTTTATGAAGTTGAAACTTAAAAAGGAGAAAATATCAGATGTTCAAAAAGCGCTACAATCACGATCCGGTGAAATTGAATTCAAGGACTTCAGAGAAACTCTGAAAGCGTAAGTGACAAAATATCAGAAAGATGACCATACGCTAACTCGATTATTAAATGTAACCCTCACTGCTCTGATGACCTCATAGGATGGGACATGCTGATCATGAAATTACTGCAGCCTTCTCACAGTTTGACCGTGACGGGAACCAAGTTCTAGATGAAGACGAACAATGGAGAATGAAAATGGAGCTGGAGGAAAAGAGGGTTTGTGTAATAGTCTATGCAGTTTGAAAGTGTCACATTTACACAATAAATGTGATACTTTCATACAATGTTTTGACTCACATACAAAGCTGTGTTTTCATGATGGCTTTCCTATTTTTTGTCAGAATGCTCTTTCCGCAGAACTCAACAATTTTGGAATGGAAAAGAGCCACTCCAGTCTTACCTTTGCGGATCAGGAACAGTTTCTAAAGTGAGGAAAGGTTTTTTACATTTAACCTATGAAATGTCAAAAGAAAAGACCATTACAGTGGACATTAACCAAAAACTGAATTATCTTTCTCTCACCATGAAAGACTGTCCAAACAGGTTCTCCACCTTGAAAGCTCTGTGGCAGGCATCACATCCAGGGTTGAGTTGATTATGAAGAAACTGGGATTGCAAGAGAATGCTAAAGGGAATCAAATGGCAGGGAAACTGACTGCAACCAATAATTATGTGAGTATGGAAATAGATTAAAGATTTAAATTTTTTAATCAAAGTCTGAACAGATGGAGGCTTTACCTTACAAATATTAGGGATGATCAGTTCATAGAGTACAGTGAAAAGTATAGTGAATCTATGTAACAGCTGTGTTGTTGATAATGCCAAAGGGGCTGTAATATAATGAGGAAAATGTCTGATATTTTGTACTTGTAAATTCCAGCAAATTTAACTAGACTTTCTTAATTTTATTTTTATGAATACAAAATGTTTCACTTTTGATTACCCCTATCCAGAGTGATGAAACTGCCTCAGATGGGAGCGTCCTGGTTTGTGTGGACAGAGGGACGAAGGCTGAAATGTCTTCATGAGAAACAGCAGCAACGCCACACGGGACTGTCATATGGGATTAACCTCCGAGGAGCAGAATCATAGGTTATCTGGAAGTCAGCTGACATGTGATGATGAACGGGTCACACACCAGTAATGTTTTGTGCTTCACATCTTTCCACTGTTCAAAGTCTGTTCAAAGGATTCTTCATCTTGAAAGCAATAATTATGCAGTCAGGTTTACTTTACTTCAGCTGCTCTTAAAGGCAGGATGAGTAGGATTTCCTAAAAAAACAAAACAATGTATACACTGAAATTAATCCCTCAATCATCACTTATTACACAGATGTGTGTGGCGGTGTCTGTATCTGCAGAGACACTGCCCGCTGCCAGTATTTTCTTATTTCACTGTGTTCGGGACATTTCTGGGCATCAACCTTTGGGCTGTGGGTGTGTAGCCCCCAGCTAATAACAGCGCACAGGGTATGAGGGTGGGACTCTATAGGAACGTAGCGACCAGATCGTGAGCCGGGGAGGAGGGGCCAACTTTAAATATTCTGTTTACCAACTGCATATGTACCCCACTCATTCTGCCTTTAAGTTATGGCCAGTCATTTAACGGAAATACATATATAATGAATAAATATATTTTTGAAATTCTTTGCTTACTAGATGACTGCACTAGAGCTAATATAACAGGTTAAATTTTAAGCTCAGACATATAGCATGTATGTTGTAGATGAGACCTGAATGTAAATCTACATATTATTTTAAGCTGTGCAATATAAATCTATTTCAACAGTAAGTTAGAACAATAAAGTTATAATTCAATTTTAGATGCTTGCTTTGCTTGTCATTACAGATGCATTATATTTATATGTAATACATGGTTCAATAATTAATCATCAAATATGCCCACGTCCTGAGCTACCAAACTTCATGTTGCAAGAGAGCAAGTGATGAATGACACGGCCCTTCATTAAAAACATATTTGGCTTAAATGCTACATAATTGGATCTGGGATGTTTTTTGAATAGTGTGTTTCTCATAATTCTGGTTTCTTACTTCCCAACATTACTGCAAACAAAATGGGTAAAAAAGGTTTTAATCAAAATGTATGAAGAACACATGCTGTCTAATGTTTTTAACATTCACATGGTACACTTCAGAACCTCAGTTTAATAGTTAAATGTGTAATTTACGGTGTCTGGTAGAATTGCTGAAAAGACGTAATTTTACAATGAGTGTATGCTTTGCTGTCAGAATTTCTGTCCAATAAACATACTGAAGCAGGTTTGAATGTTTCTTTATTTGAAGTGACTTATTGAGTTTTTCCATTTATATGGAAAATTGATTTCATCCTTTATTATTACAAATCACTTCTGTTGTTGAACTTAGATGTATTACTGTCATAAAAGCAAATTGCCATTATATTCAGTATTGTAAGCAACAAACATATTACATGTCGTAAGCGTGCAGTTCAAGCTGAAACATCATCTGCTTCCTGCAACTTCCTGAAAATGGCACACCAACTTAAAAATGTGAAAATCCTCAGTGGAAAAGAATTTTGATTTGAAATGGAGCCTCTGTAAATAACACAAAGTTTGAATTTACTAACACATAAGTTAAGGCTTATTCATAAATTATATTGTTGAAATGTAATGATTTAATTTCATAACATTCTACAAACAGTATGTACATTATTTCATGACGTTTTGTGATCAAGGTTTCTATTTACACTCTCAGCTGACATGAGCCCATTTTGTTACATGAATAAACAAACATACATACAAAAGTATTATTAGTTTGTTGGCTAGTACAACAGCAAAATGAGAGTGTAATACACTGTACAGAATGGCACATATGCAAATAAAATCCAAAATGGCAGGATGTCATTGAGAAAAACTCTTGTCACAATTTGCCAGTGAGGCAAGTTACCTGTAATATATGAAATATTATGCAAATACTGAGAGAATTCTGAATAAACTAAGGGGCAGAAAATGTGCCCACTCCCCGGACACATATATGGCATATTTAGGAACCTTCCACTATCAGTGGAATAAACGTAAAATAAAACAATCCCAATTTATAGAAAGCCGAAAACATTAGAAATATTGCGTGGTGACTAAAGAACAGCATTTTGAAGGACGTAAAACATGATGTAATGTGATTAGGGGCTGGTTTGGCGCTAAATTAAGTCTAAGGTCCTTCACAAAAACACTCAAAGACATTAGAAAGAAATTATATGAGGTTATCAAGAGGAAGGAAGAAAGAAGAATATACGTAAGATTCAATATATTTCTAGGAAACCAGCCCCAGAATCTGTTAAATTTACTGAATTTGGGGGTTACGCTGTTTTTACAATATTTTCTTTAAATAGTGAACATGTGCTATAGTCTTTCTTTGTGAGACACAGGATTATATATTAGTCCAATGTAGGTTACATGAAGGTGTAAACTAAAGTCCATCCAAAGTCTGCAAAGAACATGCTGATCACTCCAATATAAAACATGAAAAACCTAATATTTTCTTTTGCTTTTAGAGCTGTGTAGGTGAAATTCTCTTTGTACACAAAATTCACCCAAGCGATACCACATCCCGCTTAAATCTCACTTAAAGCCACAGTTGTTTGTACAAGTAGTTTGTTCACATATACTGGAAAGGTCAACTACTCTTCCGGGGCCTCTATTCACAAAGCATTTTTCATTCATATAGTAAAATAGGAATGAATTTCTAGCAATGAGCTGAAGCTAAGCCCAGACCAACTTTTAGTAGGTTGGTTCAGAGCAGTTTATAGCACAAACGCATGGTGAGTGATCATATCTGCTCGATCTGTGCAACACTGTATGCCATTAAATTAAAACTGACATGTATGACAGAAATTACACTAATGAATGCATGAAGACTTGAGCGTAGTTTTGTCTTTTGTTTTATAAAATGACTCAAGTATGACAAGTAAATACACATTTACAAAAAAAAAAAACCGTGGCAAACAGAGCAGATATTGCTACCATTTGATAATTCAATATTAATATCATAAAGTTTGAGTTTTACAAGGAGTTTAATCCTTGGCATGTTGCAGTGAGCTGCTGGAGTAACATGACTGCCTGTAGTAAGTGTGCTTTTAGCTCCATTACGCTAGCAAACTAATATTTATATGGGTACATGTCAGGATTTTCAGGTACATTTTTAAATTTGAGAGGGTAACAGTGAGTTTAGGACTACACTAAAGTTTTGAAGTTTTGCCCACTGGTCTACCTATTCAGTGTGTGATAAGAGGAAAGGCATCAAATGTTCTCCATCTCTGATAAGACAGATGTCCAGCAAGCACGCAAACACTGCAAATCCTCGGTCACATTCTGGGTAAGGTTTTCATCAGGCCAAACATTCAAAGGGTCGGCATGTCCTTGAACATCTACTTGGACAAAGACAGTTGGTTTGGCTTTACTTCAGAGGCCCAAAAGCACTTTCAAAAAAATAACTATGAATGTTTTAATCAAATAAACTTTTAAAACGTTACGAGTCAAATGGACACAGCCATTAAATACATGTTAAATTGTTTGTTTAGGAGCAACTATTAGCTACGAAGGCTTTGTGAATATGGCCCCTGTCCTTCCAGCACAGCTGTCGAGATGAGTGCTTAATGATCTAAAAGAGTTAACAAAATCCCCTTGGTATTACGCTTAGGTCAGGGCCCGCTCACTGCGTTTGGTAGCCAGCCATGCTGAAGTTGGCCAGGTTGGACATGACTGGACCGGGCGGGGCTGCAGCCTGTGCTGACGGAGATCCAAAGCCTCCCACCCAGCCCGGTGACTGGGACTGCCTGCAAAGATGCCACAAATACCCGGTTAGTATGACTGTGGTCACTGCATACAAAGATCAGGTGTGTTGGAAAATAAATCAATGCTCCTTTGTTTACCTTAGAGAAAGTGTTATAAAATTAGAGAATGGTCAAGTAACCATCGTCACCATTTAGAGGTATTTAATGACCGGGTTAAGTCTTCGCATAGTGCTTGCTCATGGTGGAATTGTTGGGTCTGTAGATATAGAGTTGGCTTGAACTTGCTCTATATCTACAAGTGCTATGAGATAACTTTCTTATGATATAGCGCTATATAAATAAAATTTGATTTGATTTGATTTGATTTGAAGTGTGTGTATGAGAGGTATGAGTTTTCTCCCTCCAGGACAGGGATTATGTAAGCACAGAGAAGTGAGGTCAAATACCACCCTCCATCCGGGCTGTGTTCTGTTTAGACTGGGAACAATGGAAACACTGGCGTAATCAAACTCCTCTGCTCTTAACTGTAAAAAGCTTCACCCTCCAGAGACACTAAGCTGACTGCCATTTTCTCAGGTAGTGTGTGTGGTACAGCTGCTAAGTCTCTGAACTTTGACCTGCTTGTTCTTGATATTAAGTGTCACTTAGAGAGGGAGAAGCAGAGAGGAAGAAAGTGAGAGAGAACAGACCAGACTGGAGCTCAAATTTGTATCACTGTTATATAAATCTCTTCATGAAAATAGAGCTAGTAGTTTCCTAACATCCTGTATTCCAGATAATAAAACCAATGGAGTTTGTTTAAGCTATATAGGGATTTCAGTCAAATTTACAAATAGGTCACTAGTATAAAATGTGCTGTAAAGGCTGGTACAGGCTGCCAGTGTCGTTGGCGATGGTCTTGTTTGTTTACAGTAATTGCAATCAAATATCACACCTAATGTGGGAACGATTTGTAGGCATTTAATAATGCACACACATACAGGAACTGAATGGTAATTTTAACTGCAAGAACCATGTCAGAAGTAATATACAGTAATACACAAAGAAGATAAAAGGCAAAGATAAAAAATCTTAACATCAATGAGTCCATGGTGCTCTGTGCTGACTGTGCTTTTTCCTCTTGAAGAATAAATTCACACTTGCTATGTAACTAGTTTGTCCTGGGGGGGTGGGGTGGGGGGTGTTCTGTGTAGTCCAGTAAAATTATAACATTTTCAGTTCCATTCATGTCCACAGACAGCTTGGCACTTACTTTCTCAGGGAGCCTGTAAGTGCCTGCGTGTACCAGTTATGCGAGAGAGGAGAGAGTATGTGTGAGCTTCTCAATGGGAAAGTCTGAAAAGAACGCCAAGGTGAGGAGAAGGCGTGTTTACCTGGCTGTTAGTGTAAGGTGCTTATCACGTCCACCTGCTGATAACACTTTATAGTCAACAATGCTGGCATTACATGTACCAGACACTATAACACACAATATCTTTTGCCACTGGTGAGGAATGGAAGCAGCTCTACTAATACTGTTGGCTGCCAGTGACTCAGTTTTTCAACCTGAACCTCTATTTCTCTCTCTTCATCCAATATGGACCAATATGACATAGCACTGAACAAAAAAATCAATATTATTGTATATTCACTTTTGGTGGAAATGCATCGTAATGGTATGGTCATGCTGTGTTGAGATCAATTTTGTTGTCTTATTAATGATTCCAGAATTAACACATTTAGTTTATTTTGTATCTGTGATTAGCTGTTGTAGAACACGAGAGTGTTGCATTCACCATCAATTATTTTACCAATTTCTTCTAAATATTTACAATTTTGCATTGTAAATATGCCATATTGGGATATACATCAACAACATAATCAACTTCAAAATAATCTTTTCATTTATATTGTAAGCCAAGTAATGAATGCAGGCTTTCTGGACATTGTAAGTGTGCTGCCACATGACTAATATCAACAACTTGTTCCTTTGTCTGGTTTTAAATTGTCCAAACCTGAATACACATTTCATTTGGGTAAACCGCTGACAACCCTTCACTCACTTCATTACGTGATTAATGTCGGTGACTAATAAAACATGCACCGCTTCATCGAATCACTCAGGAGCTTTGGTTTGATAGAGTTTGTTTTAAGGGGCTTTTTTTGCCACGGACAAAGTGTTAAGTCATGTTCAGCTTGGAGCAGCCCTGACTCTGATGTTCATCTGTTTATGTGAACATGTGTGTGTGTGGGTACTTGGGAATGTGTGTGTAGGTGGCTCTATCTTCTATCCTGTGTGAGTCATATGCTTTTTACTGTTGTGTGTGTGTGTGTGTGTGTGCTCGTGCATGTGTTTGTGATGAAACTTTAGGTGCACCATCACTCCACACCGCATTTACAGAGGGACAGATAGAGATGTCACAGGTATTATTCTGTTGTAAGTCCCAGCTGGAATCAATCTCACACTCTCTTCTCCCCTCCATCATTTATCTTTCTACTTTTCTCCCTCTCTTGTCTCCCAGCCTGACAACAAGAGCGACATACTGGCCAATAGGCTGTCCTATCCCATCCTCCATATACTGTACATTATATGGAGAGAGGATATCATGTATAGAAATGATACTTTGCTTAGGATAATGCTACCATACACCATATAGGTAATGGATATTGTGATACACAATAATGCAAAACAGTGATCCATGATACATTGTAACATCTGTGTAACAAGAGAAGAAAGAATGACAATGAAAAATCATGCTCATATTTACAGCTTTGTGAAATGTACCATCGTTTAAGTGTCAAACGTCCTCAAAGCAGCAAAATGGTGAGCTGGAAGAAAAGCAGAACTGTAAGCAGAAAAAGGAAGGAAGCACATACTAGCCCTCATTTTCCAAATTTCCCCCCCAAAAAAGATTTAATGTGGGGTTATAGTGATTTAGGATGTGAGAGACGGAATAGAAAAAGATTGGTGGAGAAGCAGCAGAAGCTGAGATATTACTAGCTTCAATTATGGGTCAAGCCCCCAACACACGGATACTACATTTTCCATAATGCAACTCAAACGCTTTCTCTGCCTAGTAAAAGCTTGAGTCATAAGACAGGCTTTCTGCTAAATAAAATTGTACAGTCTAAGCCCAAGTCAAAATAACCCTGGTGATGTCATCAAGGTTACACATTAATCAAACACAGTCGAACATCTAACAAGAGAAAGTGTTTGAAGATGGCTGCCAGAGTATCGATAATGTACCATTTTATTTAAGTGGCACAAATGTTGACAGTCTTCAAACTGAAAGTTAGTATTCTCTCTGAATACTAAAGCCCTCAGTGTCTCGCTCTGCCGCTGTGCGTCACTGTCATCTCCTTTCATGTCTCGCTTTCTCCTTTCTCTGCTCCCTCTCTTTCATTCCTCTCATCTCTGTCTCTGAGTGATGTTTGTCCGCTTGGAGAGAGACTTCTAGGGAATGACTGCAGCCACTTCTCCGCTCATCTCTCCATTCATTCTCCTCATCCGTCCTCAGACAACTGGCCCAGGTCCAACCTCATCTCAAGGTCCCAATCCCAGTCCTGCCAGCTCTATTAAAACACCATAGGTCGTCATGCTGTTGTCTGGCACAGGCTGTATATTGCCGCCACCGGGAATCCTCATAGTATGTCCGCTATCAGTCTTTTGTTGAAAGTAAGAAAAACAGCCTTGTGGCTTGACCAGCATGTATTTTAAAGGGGTTTTGAAAGGTTCTGATGTTAGGCCCTTCCAACACACACAGAATCATGTGGTCTCTCGGTTAAACAGTGAGTGGTATTTGTTGCAGCCTTGCCATCTGCAGCTAGGGCAGAGTATTGTTTTGCTGTACTTGTTTTTGACTGTCATCATCATCTGTTAATCTGAAAATGTCAGACATATTTGTCAGAACTGGAATTTATTTCCTCTTAGTCACCATCACGATGACTGTGACACTTTCTTTTGCCTTTTAACTCTCCTGTCTCTCTCGTGTAATTCTTGTTTTTGAATCTCCCCTCTGCCTGTGCACAGTTTGTTAATGCAGAAATTAGAAGCACTTTGTTGGAGTCTCCCCATAGTTAATGCAAATATGGCAGAATTGTGTTCATGTAAAGAATCGGTTTGCATACAAAACCAAAGTTGTGATTATAACACAGGATATTCTCCAGTATATTCCTGATATTATTATGAAGGCAGTTCCTGGTGTCTTTCCCTTGTATGATACTCCATCCAAGCAGAGGCTATCTGTGACTGATAAGAGGAATCAATTCGTATCAAATTCATGTTCAGGAACAGATAACAGCCAGACGTCGAGGATCAGAAATGGTGTGTGTGTGTGTGTGTGTGTGTGTGTGTGTGTGTTTGTTGTAAATATTTCTTGTCTTCAGCATTTTCATACAGCGCGACTGAAAGCAATACTTACGGCTCCAGTTTCCAGTGTCATAATATTGTAGGAAGGAATCTTGGGTTGTACACTTTTCAAACAAATTAATAAGTTGAATTATACAAAATCTTTACCTGATTGGTTTAAGGGGTTAAACAAAAGCTCGTACAGAGTACTCAATAAAGAACTTGTGCATTTCTACTTTTGAAATGAGTATGAACTGTTTGAGTATGAAATGCCTTCAAATCAAAGAGAGCCAAACCATTGTGTGCTGGGAGAGATTGGTTTCCATTAGAGTTAGACAAATGCTGTCAGTCTTGGCTCTTGATAAAGCTGCTAAAGATTTGTATGTAATCATATACTGCCTTATCAGTGTGACACACAAAGAACTGCATAAGAAGAAAGCTCTCCTATCCAGAAGCAAACTTTAGATACTACATCTTTGGGAGGAAGTCATTTCTGCTCGTAAGAAGTGATAAACAAAACGTTAGTCAAAATAGAAACCACGGACACATGATGTAGTAACTTCAGCTTTCAGAAAGCCATTTTGCTCAAACTCTAATTTCCAATATGAATTGAATTAGTTACCAAGCCACCTGAGCTGAGGTGTGCTGTCACGGCCTAGTTCCACCATCATGCCATCATGCCCCAGAACTGCTCGTCTCAGGAAACTCACAAGACTTAAAACTAGGCTAAAACTGAGTGCACTCTTGCAACAGAAATTTTATGTGGATCATCATAGTTGCTTTTTTTTTTCCCCCCAGTCTTCAAAGAGGCTGGCGATGGTTGTGATGGCGGCATTAATCAACTGGGTGGAAATGTGCTGGAGAGCCATAGGAGATGCTGTGGCAAAACTGGGACAATGTCAGAGCCTGCAGCCACGGCTTTCCCTTTTCCTCTCTGAAAGCACATTCTTTCATACATTAACCCCATTTCTCTCTTCATTAACACACTCCACCCTTTCATCTCGCCCTCCTTCATGCGTCCTCTTTCTCTTTTGCTCCAGTCTTCCCAGTATGTTTGGTTCCATTGTGCTTCTTGGTAATGACAAGGAAGAAAAACGGTGTGTGTTAAAGTGGTGTATACTTTACATTAGGGGAAATATTAACAGATCCCTAGGAATACCTTAAAAATCAATGCATGTCAGTGCCATAATAGGAAGGAAACCTACAACGGCAGAAGCTGCTTTGAAACCAGTTTTGCTTTCGCTACAAGTTGAAAGATTACACAACAGAAAAACAAGAGAAAAATAAGATAGTTTTACCACAGTTTTATTATGGCAATGTTGCAAGGAAGGCAGAGTTAAGATCAATGTTTAATTATTTCCAGCAACTGTCACAGACAACAGCTGGAAGGATTTCTCTTTCAGCTGAAGGCAGCAGGTGTGTGTTTATGTATAGCCACATATTTGAGTGGTTTACATTGTCTAAGTTATGCAAGCCAGATCCACTGTGTTTCCTTTGATTAAATCTTGCTGCACCAGCCTGTTGAGAAAGAACTACACAAACTGGGTTCCGTGATTTTGTGCACATCAAACTGGCTGGTCGCGGCTCGGTTCTTGACAAAGGCTGCCAGTTTATGCATCAGAAATCAGGCAAGGCCATTGGAGTCACACAGTGTACTCAGTTTCTTTATTTTCATCCAGCGGCATCAGGTTATTTGGGGCAACAGGTGTGTGTGTTTGCTTCTTTCCAACAGGTCTGGCAAGAGTAGTGACTGGAATATCGCAAGTATAACTGCAATAGAGATTTTCCTGTCGACTGGAAACTCATCATGGGAATTGTCAGTTAACGCAACCATGCAAACACATAAAGAGACTATTGTTTTGTTCCCATTTGGATATAATAATGCCTTTAGATACAGTCAGATTTAACTACATTTAACATTAATAATTATACAGGCAAAAAAACAAACTTGCAAAACAAAATTGTCCACAGTGTTGTTTGTAGCTGCAGCTATGGTTATTATATGGATTGCTGTGATTCCCATTGAAATATCTTATCATTACATATGGAAATCATGGTGACCTGTGGGCTTTTAATAAGTCTAGAAATGTGAACAAAAGGGATATCCTCTATCCTTAGCAGCGCATTTGCACTGCTCTATACATCACCTGGCCACACTGCATTTCCCGGACAAGTTTCCTCTCAAGAGAAGCTCCTCTCCAATCAACTGCCAAACTGTCAGTTCATCGTGGTTCGAGCACACTGCTTTCACAGGGAATGAGAAGAGCCAATGTGGTTGTTACCACGCTTACCTATTACCAGCCCCTAACACACACACATACACACACACACACACACACATACAGAACGTGTTATAATGCCACCCTGTTTTTCTCACCCCGCACACTTGCAGCCTCGAAGATACCAAAAGTAGTCCGACATCACCACCGTGCCTTTTGATTCATGAAATTACATCTCTCTGGTGCAACTCTTTTCCAAGCAGTTCTCTGTTTCTGCTGTATTACCGTACCATACAATAACATAACTTTGACAAGTATAAACCCAGACATGAGACTTGCTTAATTGGCGGTAATGCATTGTTTTGCTTTGAAGCTGTAACCCGGGTAATGCTGCAAGCCCCTGTAAAAACATGAAATAGTGTTTGTGAAAACTGTTATGCCCACACCAGCGTCTTGGCAGAAAATCTGCCTTTTTCTGCCTTTTCTAAACACCCCTAATAGACATTCTCACTATATACTTTGAAGAGTGACTACTGGGACAAAGAAGAACGACAATAATTCAGAGGGTTTAGCAATAGTACCAGTCTTTTTCTTGCTACTCTCGCTGTGTGTTTACATATTTTTATGAAACTGGCGAGTTTTTAGTGTCTGCCACTCAAGGGAAGAGGCACTGCTTTGTCTCTCCGATTCTTATTTTTCATTTTATTTTGAGAACAGGATGTTTTGCTGTGGTTGTCTAAATTTAAGTTGTGATGCATCGCTGCAGCAGAGTTTTGAGTGTGCATGGAAAATAAACTTACCCCGACAGTGGGCCAGTAGGTTTGACAGCCTCACTGCCGCTCACAAAATGACTGGAAAATGTAAATTGACCCTAGGTGTGGATCTCGTTGGATCTCAGGGTTCTTCCCTGCCTATTGTCTAAGGCAGGCTGGGAAAGGTTCGAGTCCCCTGTGGTCCTGTATGTAGCACTTGTGTCCCAAACAGTGATGCTCCAACAGGTGATTTGCTTTTGATAACTGATGACATCACCTGCTGTGCCATCATCGGTGAGAGTTGTGGTCAGAGGTGCAACGTGCTTGTGAGTTTATGATTCGTGATTGTAATGCAGGACTTGAGGTACACTTCAAGACGACTGCTAAAAAAGTAAATACGTACATTACAGTAGTAGCTATCCTCTTCAACTGACTAATGTCCACTCTCCAGTTCTACTGTTGCCTCATTGTTTTATTTCCTCTTTGTTGTCTGCACTCTTTTTTCTCTCTTTTCTCTCGCTCTGGTTTTGAGTGACACTACAGTTCTCCTTTATATCTGCTGAATTCAGCTGCTGCAGCTTTAGACACACACACACACACACACACACACACACACACACACATTCTCCCACACTTGTTAAGACATAAAACAATGTCAGCAGGAGGGCTTTTCCTGGCGACCTGTTCTTCTGTGTATTGTATGATCTTGGCTGCATTAAAGGAAAACCTCTGCAGTCACACCTACTCAGTCACGCTTTCGCTCCCTCTGCTATCGCCACCAGAAAATTTAATTTCTACCGCTGTTGTTCCCTGTGATGTCCCTGTCCCAGATAAGTCATTCACGTCCCTCAGTGCGTGCATATACACACACAGTCATGCAAACACATACACACAGTGGTACCCAGCTGATTTGGGCTTTTTAAGGCCAACACTATTGTTTTGTTGGCAATTGCTAATACAGCTGGTATTTCTGCTGATATTTAATGTCTTCCAGACTGTCCATTTCCATGCCAGAACTAGAAGTAGTTCACGTTCTGCCAGATTTGTGTTCTTTTTCTGAATGCAGAATTCAATTTACGGCATATAAGAACTGAAACTCAAGCTAATGCCACGACTACTACTACACTTACAAATACTATAATAAAATGTCTTCTTGGCATTCATGTTTTTATTGAACCATAGACAGCAGAGACAGACAGGAAATGAAGGGAGAGAGGGAGAGAGAGAGAGAGAGAGAGAGAGAGAGAGTTTGACTGCCACATTCAAACAGGGGACTTTGCTGTTACTTTGTCAGCAGGGAGCCTTTAATCTAAACACCAATTGAAGATCTTCCTTTACAAACTGGTTGATGGACAGATAATAATAAACAATTTTGATGACCTTTTAAGTAATTTATCAAATTCAAGATTATCTTGGCGTTTTGGACTGTCAGACATCCACTTTGGGCTCTAGGAAAATTTTGGGCATATTTTTCACTATTTGAAAGAATAAACAATTAATTAGTTTAAAAAATAGTTGATAGAGAGGAGAAATTAGTTTTGATAATTAATTGTTGAGTCATTGTAACGGTAATTTTCTGCCACATAAATAATAACTATTAGTTACAGTCCCAATTCTGTTGTGTGTAATCGATCCATCTGCATCACACCCATCAGAGTTGAGTGAATCTGTGAGTGTAATGCACCTCATGCAACATGCTTAAACCAGCTAAATGTGAATGATGTCTGAGCAAACTGTAGCACAGTAGGACTTTGCTGTGCCTCTAGCATCGAGCTCTCACGCTACATAAAGTTGTTACATAATCTTGACTCCTAGAAGTGTGCAAATCTTGGCCGAATGGCAGAATGGACATGTGTGTGTGTTTGTGGGAAGGTTACAGCATGGAGAGGGAGATTACAGATCAGATCACTGCTGAGCTTTTCTGGATTGTGTGTAGATAAAGATAAAGATAAAGATAAAGCTGCTGTGATGCTATTGTTTTGTGGAAAATATCAAGACACACATTTGTTTATTGATTGATTTAGCCTTCCTTGTTTAAGTGTTGTGTTGAGGCCTTGTTTTTTGGATGCTAACGTTTTGCTCCAGCTGTCTGCATTGTCACCTCTGCATTGTTAAATACATAAAAAGTTTATCACAAAGAAAATTTGACGCATTGATTTATAAGTAAATGTCATCCATTATCAGTGAAGCAGTGTTGAAATCCTTCTAGGAATCTTCCCATAACTGTCATGGTGCATCTATTTTTAAGACAGCTTATGGGTTAATGTTTCCTTCTTTCCACATAGTTGTATGTGTTTTCCCATATGGTGGACACAGTAATCAGCTTGATTGTGTGTTTAAGTATAGTTCTGCATATTCTCACTATGATAAAGCAAAGGATTTCTGCTGACTGACATTCCTATTCGCAGACAGGCTACATTCCCAGCCACAAGCTGCACATACTCTCAGAAACCACTCTCTCTCACACACACTCAGAAGACAATGGTTTATGTCTAACGGGAAGATACGTGGCATTCACGCACACTCACACACACACTCTCACACACACACACACACACACACACACACCGGGCTGATTGAGCAGTCTGTAACAACAGATGGCTCTGAACCCTGCAGATGTTTGTGTGTGTTGCTGTTGTCAATCGTGAATAAAGATCTCTTGATTTTCATAATTGAATCTTATGACTGCTGTGTGGCTGATGAGTCACACACACACACACACGCACACACACACACACACTCACACATGCAGACACAAATTTTTTTTTTCGATTGGTTTTCCAACAGTGTCTTTTTTGCTTCAGCACTCACAAACAGACACTGATCCATTAGCCACTGGTGGTCCACAAGGGGACAGGTGGGGTAGTCTGGTGTCCCACTGGTGGTTTACAGACATCTCTGTGTGTGTGTGTGTGTGTGTGTGTGTGTGTGTGTGTGTGTGTGTGTGTGTGTGTGTGTGTGAGACATTTGGAGTCAGTCTGGTCTGTGGCCACAGGGGTGAGGCTTCCCTGTATGTGGTGATAGAGCTGCCAGTGTGTGTGTGTGTGTGTGTGTGTGTGTGTGTGCGTGTGTTTCTTTGGCTCCTTGACCACCTATGTTTGACCTGCCATCTGACTGAGGTATTTCACAGCACTGTCCCAGGAAGAGCACAGTGAAATATAATTAACTAGACAAATTTAATGTCAGATAATGATCCTCTATTGATCCCTGTGGGGGACGTTTTAGTTTTATGAAGGTCAGGGACTGAGCAGCACCCTGGGAGTTACTGTCCTGCTCCAGGGCACTTTGGCAGGGAGCACACCATTGTGTGTGTTTTAACCCAGTCACTGTGCAGCACAGAGGAATAAGATATACCAGGGTTTGGCTACATATGCAGTACTTAGATTACAGGAAATGCATTGCTGGTTTTGGTCTTTTCATGGGATTGATTTATAATAAATTGATTGCTGCCCAATAAAATGACATGAAAATGAAATACGTTAACTAAACATATTTTTTTATTTAACTGAAATGAACTGATGTGAAATATAGTAACGTTTTTTGCCTGATACAATTTAACTGCATAAACCCTGTTGTCTAAATGCACTGGGGCTACAACTAGAATTTACACTCTCAAGGAGTCTGTAGATTATTTCATTCAACCCACTAATCAATTAATCGGCTAATCGTTGTAATACCTGTAATATAATGTCACAAAAAAATGACTAAGTTCCACACGTTCTCAGTGCCAAAGGTGACATTTTCACCTTTGTCCAACCAACGGTCCAAAACCCACAGAAATTCAGTGTTTCTCCCAGGAAATTGGTTAGTGGAGGTGATGTGTGAAAATGTGTATTAATTTTTTCTGAAGTTGGCAGACACATTCATGCTAGGGGCTTCACCTCCTCTATAATACACTGTGGGAAACCCTGATATGCAGTTGACAATGATATGCAACAGATTACAGCCGCAAACCCTTCCACAAATCCTTTAAATACTTGATAAATGACTTAAACCACTGATTGATTATTAAAATAATTGGCTATTATTTTTCTGTTGTTCAACTAATCCATTAACTGATTCAATGTTTCAGCATTATTCTGGACTAAAGTAAATGTTAAAAACCTAGGCTCTGCTGCACCCCATATGAGTTGGAGGGCTGGAGTGAAATGGAACAAATTGGAACAGAAAGGACAGACATATGAGCCGATATGCTTCTATTAACCTAAATTAATTGTATTATTCTATTACCTGTAATTCCACATAAAATCACACCATTGCAGTAAAACTGGGTTCAATTGAGTATAATCTGGTTCAGTCTACTTTAATTCACTGACATCGTATTCCTGCTCACTCCAATCTAGTCTTGATCTGTCTAGTATAATCCAGTTCTAAATAATCCACTAATTCATTGTAATCAGTTTTAGACCCTCATGATCCAGATCAGTTCAATATAATCCCATTTCAATCTAGTATAATCTGGTTCAGAGACCTGCTCAGTTCACATTGTGAGGATGCGAACGTGTGTTTGGTCCTCTCAGTCGCTCTCCCTTTCTCTGTGTGAATTAGCTTATGATTGACCCGCTAAGTAGACAGATGGAGGAAGGTGTGTGTGTCTGTGTGTGTCCGTCTGTACCAGCAGTAGCTTCCC
>JAVQJF010127098.1:0-79800 GCA_036023855.1 Gadopsis marmoratus | reverse complement strand
CCCATAAGCCCCCCCTCCCTCCTTATCCATTTCTTCAGCATTCTGTCTTTCTCTCTCTTTCTGACCCCCCCACTCCACCCCACACACACCACCTCCTCTGTCTCCACCCCCCCAACTCGCCCCCGTTCCCCTTCTCCAGCTCATGTTGGTAAAAATATCTGCAGACAGCAGGAGCAGAGGCACGCCTGACTCTCTCTCTCTCAGACATCCCACCCATGTGATCTCACAGGCTGCCTCTGCTCTGCTCCACTCTGCTCCAGTCAGGCTTCTGCTTTTCTGCCGGCTGCAGCTAATGAGCCTTTGTGCGGCCAAAGAGAAAGAGTGAGAAAGAGTGAGAGGATCCCAGTGACAGACAGGGAGTTGAAGTGAGAAAGACTGTCGTCTTGCAACAATAAAGCATATGGTACCGACAGTGCAGTCAGAGCTGGTAAACCCTCTCAGACTCCTGCACCCTTTTTTCTCATGCGCGTGGAGCTCAGGGGTCGCTGCAAGTCAGTGGACTGAAACAAAATGGGGACCCTTCATTCATCATGTTTCGCCTTTTTTGAATGGTCACATTTGTGATTGTGTGGCTCTGCTGCTGTGAGAAGAGGGGAAAGAAGTCACAGTCTGCCAGTGGATACAGGTCAGTTGTTCCTGCGAGGGCCAGCAGATGCAGAGAAGTGTAATCTGGTCATTGTAGGACTGATGTGTCATGACTTGCTCCAGATGCCATAGGCCTGTTGGCATCACTTGGCATGAGTGTTTGGAGCCTTGCCTTGTCACATCGGTTTATTGTGATTGTGGGAACCTTGTGAAAGATGAGGGGGAAAATAATTACATTCAGAATGAAAGTGTACTGGTGTGAGTGCTGTTGATTAAGCACAGGAGTTGGTTTCCACAGTTGATGTGTGTGCACAGAGAGGCAAACACAGGGAGGGGCTTTCCAAGCTGGCTTTGCTGCATTATTTTCTCTGGGATTTTCTCCCTTGTACCATAGTGTATGCTGCCCAGCCACGATTAGTGGTACGGCAACAGTGAAGACAAAGAAAGAGCTGTTGGAAAAGAGCAACAATCTCTGGTTTTTATTTTGCCGCGGTGAAAGAGGTTCACCCTAGATTACCCACAGCTCTGTGGCATAGGATGACATGGTGTCAAGATGGGATCCAGTGTCAAGATTTGAACTTTTCATGCTGTCGTAACAGAATGCAAATTAACTCATAATGCATTCATCTGAGGGAGGAACTGTGATGAATGTGAAAACATAATTTGCTTAGATATGAACTTAATTAGCTCTAGTGGTGGTTCTTTAGTATGAAGAACCCTTATACACAGCATGTAACATTGGAATCACTGACATAAGGGAAAGCACTAGATTAAAATCTCCATGGAAACTTTTGGTATTAAAGGCTAGTGCAGCATCAGCTGAGGGCTAAGCATACGAATATGTATGGTAGTTAACAATGGTATCTAATTAGGGTCCTTGCTCTGTGATGGACTAAATTGCACAGGTCATTTCTGGTGGAAATTTCCACTCCTGTTTGCCATCAAATGAAGTGGATTGTGAAATGAATGTGTGTCTTTGCTGTTTCACATCACTGTTCTGATGTGAGATCAACATTTTACGCCTCACAAGACTCATTTTCAGGATTAGTCAATTTGTCATTATGTCTTGTCATAATCGCTCAAAGTAGACTGATGATTTGTTGTCAGCCAGCTCAGGTTTTCTTTGCAGAATTAAGCGATGCTCTGTCTTGCTCAGGGCGCAGCCTCTTACAGATTTCACTTCCAAATTAATATCAATTCTTTCGGACAAGAAATCTTTTCTGTGAGGTTACCCTGACCGACACCTCTCTCTTCCACTGCCTCCCAAATGGAGGATGACGCACATTCCATAGTTGTAGGTAGAGTTGTTGACTCTGGAGGTTCTCCAAATGCTGCCGGTGCCATGTCACCGCACTGAACAAGCACAGCCTCCTGGGAACAATCACCCTCTTGCTGGCAGCGCTAGTCCTCTCCCGGTTGCACCTCTTTCTCTCAGGCAGCATTTGCATCTGTAATGACTCGATAGCAGAGCCCAGATGAAACACTGTGGCTGTCTGTGAATGGAACTCCCCCACAAGCTGCTCTGGCAGATAGACAGAGTGGGACGGGGTGAAGATGCATGCTGTCTTTACTGATTCCAGGTTCCAAGAGAGAAAGCAGCGAGGGAAAAGCTGCCAGTCATAGCCGTCCGTGCTGTGCTACAGCAGCTCTGTTGTGTTATTGGGTTTATTTTAAAATGTGACACGACGTTCCGGCTGCTCTTCAGCTGAACACATTAAAGGACTACATTTTCAACAATGGCTGGTGTTATGAACAGTGACTGAGTAAGTCCTGCAATATTACAACCCAGTACACATTGAAGAATAGTGGCAGAATTCAAAGGGAAAAAGAAGCAATCAAAATAATGTCTTTTGATATGTAGTTACATATGTAGTGCAGTATTATTAGAGCAGGTTCCAGTGTCATGGTGATGGGTTTTAGTGTAGCTGACTGATGAGCTTGTTTTTGTTTATATGTCTAATTGCATCATCAGTCAGAGGGAGTTAATGGTCCCTCTCAATTGACATTGAAGTGGTCTGTATCTCTTGTATCACAATAGCATCTGTATGAAGTGCTGTAACCACAAACATTTGGCCGCACCTACACAGAGACAGACAAAGAGAGTTCCTGATTTATTTCAGAAACTGTGCATAACACTGCTGTTGTACCCATCTGTTATTATGGCACTATTTAATGGTACTTATTACTGAAAGGTCTGTAGCAGGGATAATATCTGTCAATTTCTACTATTATATTTACAATGTTTGTTTTAATTACATTTTTTTACTCAGCTCCGTGGTGACTATAGCTGCATTCCTCCTTTTCCTTTTTTCCTGTAAGAAGCATCGGACCTAACAGATGCTCATTACAGACATACTGGATGCCACCCATTATATACATAAATGCATATGTTTCCACATCCCACCAATACTAATTAGGCATGTCTGAATTTGTTGCATTGTTGGTGTTTTCTTTAGAAAACGCAACAGATTTTCTTTCCCCCCTATAAGATGCAGTGTAATAACATTTTAAGCCAGTGGGTATTTCTCATAATTTTTATGCTTTCTAGGTGGAGCCGCAATTAAATGCAATCACATAATATTGAACATAAAACATATTGTAGATTATTTCACCCTGACAGGTAGTAGTGCAAGACAAGTAGGTCCCGTCTCTTTTATCTCCAGCCTCTCAATCAAAGGACTTCCTGTCAGGCAGACGCAGTATGTAATTAGCAGCTTTCTCCTTCCATCTCAGCTCCTTTGTGTCAAGGTGATCAATCGCCTAGGGAACGCCTGGGATCTGGGATAGCGGCAGGGGGGATTGTGTGTGTGTGTGTGTGTGTGTGTGTGTGTGTGTGTGTGTGTGGGAGGACGGGGGGGGGGGTTCTGATTCTCATTGCTAATTGAGTGTACTGAGGATTATGAAGGCCCTAAACTGGATATTAAATAATGTGTTGCCCCTCTGCTGTCTTTCGGTTTCAGGTGCAGATGCGGCGGGCCATGAGTGGAATACTGAAGAGGAAATTTGAGGAGGTGGAAGCCTCCTCCTCCCCATGCTCTTCCTTACGGGAGTCTGATGATGAGGTCTCCTGCAGCGAGAGTGGGGACAGCAGTGACAGTGTCAACCCCTCTGCCTCAGGTCCTTTCACCCGTGAGTGCCTGTGTCTTTTAAACTCATGCATTGTGTTCAGTGTGGCTAACATGTGCTACTGATAGTAAGATTAATGTCATCATTTCATCTGAAGGAAAACAAAGCTAAAGCACTGAAAGGGATTTTTAATCAAGCCGGGAATAACGCTCTGGGGCAGTCTGATTTTGTAGCACGCAATCAATGCAGGGTGCAGGTAAAAAAATAAACAAATCCGCATGTCTGTTGATAAGGGAGTGTAATATGAATTTACAGTGGTAAATGTGCAGAGGAGAGGAGAGGAGGCTGTGATGCTAAGAGCCTAGTGCTGTAATAAAGGGGAAGCATGCACAGGCAGCCTCCCTCATTAGGAGCAGCATCAGTGTGCAGGCACAGCCAGACGAATGAGCTGATGCAGTCTCAAGCTGTGTGTGCAACACTGTTGGTGCTGTACATGTAAATGTACCACTGTCTAAGAACACTAAATGATTGTCTCACTTATCTGCTCATAATAATCTTTTTTTCGGTTGATATAGCCCTTTTTTTTTTTTAGGAGGGGGCAGTAATTGCAAATGCACTCAAAATTAGACATGATGCATGCTGGGTGAAGCTTAAGGTTGCAATGTTATTATTTTCATTATTGATAGATAGGCCGTTTATTTTCCCTCTTAATCAATTAATCATTGGGCCTACAAAATGTCTGTAGTGGTGACAAATGCCTGTCAAAACTTTCTTCCAAAGCCTAGATGTAAGCTTACTAAAATGAACAGCCACAGATCTGCAACGCTAGCTTTGGTTTACTACTATAAAGTCACAGCTGAGATTCTGTGTGGCTTAGCAGTTCTGCTTTTTAATGTACAAATGCTTCAAAAGAGGTCTGCTACTGAGAGATTCCCCAGTCATTCCTGGCTTGAACTGACTTTGTAGTAAATAATGTCTTAATGGAAGATAAACCAACCAGAAAGGACATGTCTCCTCTGCAGACACTGATAAGTAGCACAGTGCACATGTGAATCTAGAGATGAGACAGTCGCTGTTTATTTATACTTTTTTTGTGGGATTTTGAAAGCATCCAAATGTTCTTAAAATCTTAATAATACAATTGATGACTTGAAATTGACAGGAGTCACATTTGGACAGCAGGTGTGTGTGTGCACAATTTGGCTATGTTGTTTTAATTCAAGGCAAAATCAACACAAAATTTGTGTTTTGATAATGCACTATTTTTTTTTTTTATCTGTGTGAATGACATGCAGATGGGTGACAGATCCTGCGCCCTGCAGCGAGACATAAGAAGGGTGGTGCGTCTCTAAAGGCTGAGCTTGGCCTCTGTTTCAGCTGCAGCTGCTGGTAGCTAACAGCAACGAGGGAGCTATTCACTATGAAGACTTCACTCCTGTGAAGTGACATGTACATGTACAGTGACTGACTGTCTTGGCAGAGAGATGGAACAACTAAGTCCTAAGTGGTTTTGCATCCCATGCTGTTGTGTCAGGGAGAGACGGGAAAACATCTGTGATGTGTTTGCTTTTTAGAGTGTCTGAGAATCAGTCAGGTCTGAATCAGTCAGTAGGGTAAAGGAGCACTTGCCGATTCTAGCTTGCAAAATTGTGAAACATACGTGCAAGGTGTTGTCAAATAAAGCCTATCATGATGTTTACTTCTTATAGGCTTTATTATAGACATCCTCAAAAAAAAAAGCTCATTATATAGACGTTAACATCTGTTAACTGTTTTGACACCTAAAACAAGCTGATAGCTGCTGTTTGTAGATAATGAAGCTCGGCTTTGCTCCGTACCCACCTGCATGACAGCTTTACATCTGTAATGAAATGCATTGTCCCTCTTGCGTGGGCTGGAGAGCTGTTGGAACCAGATGCTTTCTATTTGTTCTGCCCTCTCTGATATCGGGGTGATCGCTGGGAACACTGCTTCTGTGAACCAGCACTCTTCATCTCTGGGCCAGGCAGGGGATTATTTATGCTCCACCGTTGCCCTCCCCTCTGCCCCTCCTTCTCGTAGAGCTCTCCTTAAAAAAACACACATGACTCACATGCCAAGCGGAAGCACCGAGATGTGATGAAATCCTTCCCTGCAAAGCTGTGCTGAGATATGTAGACTCTAACTGTAAAGCTGGCAAGAAAAAATTCCTCATATTTGAGGTATTTAAGGACAATACTCTCAGCAGGACTGTGTCCCACATTTTGCCATAGAAATGTCACAAGATGTCTTCTTTTAAACGCAGACTAAAATCACATTTGTTTGCACAAGCTTTTAATTAGGTTTTATTGTACTACTGTACTTGTATCTATTTATTTTATGATCAGTACTTTGACTTGGTCATTTTTACTGGGAATGAGTTGTTTTATGATTTTACATGTCTTGTCATGTATCATTCTATTTTTCCTTTGCATGTTGTATAAAATGTGCTATATAAATAAACTTGACTTATCTTAACAGGCTTTACATGGCTACATAACAGTTCTACTCCAACATGAAAGAATGTATGAATGATAAAAAATACTTCAACTGTGCTGAAAGTGTTATTGACGCAGTGATAAGCAGCGTGGAGCTTTAATTATTTCCACCTTAGATTAATGAATTGTCAAAACAGTTTGTAAGCAAGATGACAAGTACATGCAATGTGTCACGTTACCGTTTTCCTGTGCAGCTGACTCAATACTGAAGAGAGAGAAGCGCCTGCGGACGAGGAGGGTGCATTTTGAGAATGTGACGGTGTACTACTTCAGCCGGCGGCAGGGCTTCACCAGCGTGCCCAGCCAGGGAGGCAGCACGCTGGGCATGTCCAACAGGCACAGCTGGATCAGGCAGTACTCCCTGGGTGAATTCGCCCTGGAGCAGGAGAGGATCCACAGGGACATGCTCAGAGATCACCTGAAGGAGGAGAAACTCAACTCAATCAGACTCAAGGTAAATGCTTCATAATATGTATCTGAACAAAAGCGTATCTAAGTGTAAATCAATCTGTACAAAGGATTTTATGAGCATTCTTGAACAGATATCTGTATCAAATATGTGAAGAATTTGAAAGGAAATTGGTCTGAAAGATTCTGTCTGACCACTTTGCCATTGCTCTTTGTTTGCTCACTTTTATGAAATGTCTTGTTGATGTGACTCCTTGCTTGCAGCTGACTAAGAATGGCACAGTGGAGTCTGAAGAGGCCAACACGCTCACAGCAGAGGACATTTCTGACGATGACATTGACCTGGAAAACACGGAGGTAGACGAGTACTTCTTCCTGCAGCCACTTACCACTAAAAAGCGTCGGTCACTGCTGCGCTCCTCTGGGGTAAAGAAGATTGACGTGGAAGAGAAACATGAACTGCGGGCGATCCGGATGTCCAGAGAGGACTGCGGCTGTGACTGCAGAGTCTTCTGTGACCCAGAGACCTGTGCCTGCAGCATCGCAGGGATCAAGTGCCAGGTAAGGCCCATGGCGTGCACATCTTCAGTTTAATCCTTACCTTGTAAAGAGAAAAACATACTGTACATTTAAAGAGAAGGGGATCAATGATACAGTATATTAAAGAAAGTACTTTAATTATTTGGGTGTCAATGTGAAATGACACATAACAGCACAGTAAATGTGATGTTTTCTGTAGGTGGACCGCATGTCTTTTCCGTGTGGCTGCACAAAAGAGGGCTGCAGCAATTCAACTGGGAGAGTGGAGTTTAATCCCATACGTGTTCGGACCCATTTCTTGCACACCATAATGAAGCTGGAACTGGAGAAGAGTCGTGAGCAGCAGCAGGCATCCCCCGCCAATGGTTACCGTGGTGATACTAACGACCTGGGAAGCGCAAACCCTCTGGTTCAGTCCCAGCACAGGTTGGAGTACTCTCTGTCCGATTCTGTCCCACAGACGGCCAGCATGCACCTGCAGGCTGCCGACGAGACGCAGGAGCCGATAGACGACGAAGACGAGGACGAAGATGAAGAGGACGACGAGGAGGAGGAAGAGGAGAATGAAGATGACGCGGAGGATGAGGAGGATAGCAGCAGTGTTTGCAGCGGACTGTCTGACTCCAGCACCCAGAGCTTAGCTAACAGTGACTCGGAGGACGAGGAAGACGACGATGATGATGACGAGAAGTCCGAGAACTTTCAGGACGACATGACAACCCTGCCAGTGTCTCATACTGAGGTGGTCCCCTTGTCCTCGGTGCTGTGTTACAGTGATGGCTCTGCGGCACCTGATAACCACATGAACGGAAACACTTATTTAATGAACTCGTCTTCAGCTGAGTACTATCAGCTGGGGAGCTCCAGTGCCGTCTCCAGTGACCAAACCAGCCAACCCAGTAAGCCCTACGGGGAAGCCTTAGCATTCCAAGATCCAGTCAGCACGGCCAACGGCAGCGCAGCCCAAGGACCATTCACCATGTCTGCTGAGCAGTACACAGACTACTCTAATCAGGCTGAGGAGCAATACACAGCTAATCACCCTTTCACTCTGACCAATGGCGCTCCTGCCTCTCCCTCCACCTGCTACACACCTGCCCGGGAGGAGAAGGTGTCGTCCAAAGCAACGTTTGTGGAGCAGCCTGGCAACCAGAGCCAGGCGCGGTTCCAAAACTACCTGAACAATAACCCCCAGGGTTCCTACAGTAGCAGCAGCTCGTGTACAGCAGTTGAACAGCCACAGCAAGAGCCCGGCATTAACGGACACTCTGACCTGACCTTACTAGCAAACAATACTAAGAACCTCCCTTTACCAGACCACTGCCCCGAGGTCACAGCCATTTAGTGGGCCTACACCTTTTGAAGTGTTCTTTCATTATTACGTCTTTACTTGAGTCAGACCGAGTGGTATTTTAAGGGAACATAATCATGGCCTTTTTGCATTATCTGACCTTACATTTCAAAGCGATGTACAGCACCGTGGTACATCCTCATCTGTAACTATAAAGCCATAGGTTCATGATGGAAATGTTTTTGAGGAATCATTTGCTCCTGGAGGTTCCTCCACCACACCGTGCGCTAAACTGCAGGACGGAACAGATCGGAAACATTCAAAAACATCAGTTGTGTCATGCTGTGCAATGTGTCTTGTAATTTCAGATGTAAAGTTCTAGTTTTGAGCAGATAATGTACTGTAGATGGAACTTTTCTATATCTACTGTATGTGTCAAATGTGCAAAAAAAGGATTATTGTCAGTTTATTTATTGTTTCTGAATTATGTGTATACTTATATACTGTAAATGTTTTGATAACAATACGCATGCTGTTTTGGGAATCTCAGTGACATTTAGGGGGAAAAATCACCATTGTTTTATATAAAAGTGTTGTATACATAATGTACATTTCTCTTCTTCTTTTTGTCAGTATTATATGCTTTTCTATGGTTTGGAAAAGCATGAACATTCTTATTTGTATGTTTGAAATACAATATCAATAGCATCAAATGTTGGAAATCACTTCACAGCCTTTTGCACTTACGTGTGTGGGTCCAGTGGCATGCAGTTGGTTATAACTGATGAATATGGCCCCTCACTTAGAATACCATGACTTGCAGGTGTCAAATGGAAGATTTATCCTTTTCATTCTATTTATTCTAAAGCAGTACTTTGACATATCTCCAAAAGAATGAGGAGCTCTACGATTCACCACAGACAACAGAACACTTTATTATTGAATTAGCATAACAGGCTTCATTAGAAAAGTGTCAGTAGCCAGGCTCCATCAAAGATCTGTAGACAAACTATTGACCGAAAATAACGTGTCAGTAGTTAAAAAATTAAGTGGTTATTTGATTTTTGCTTCTGAATGCTGTAAAAGCTACATTCCACTGTCTAAGATGTTTATTTATGTGGATCCAATAATGATGTTAATTTGTTCTATTGGGGTGTTAAGTGCAATCGTTTGATGGTTTCTAAAAGGCATTCCCTTTTAGAGGATATCCTTGGAAAGTGGGCTGAGATTACATTTAATTGACTGTCATGGCACTTAATATTCTACTTAAAGCAACTAAAAAAAATTTATGCCAGTTTCAATAATTGTATATGGAGGAAACAAAAGTTCAAGGTTGACAATCAAAGCTTATCAAACATGACTCATATCAGTAAGTAATAGCTACACATGACTCCTGAGTCCCATGAGCCATTGGAATTTACTTGACAGCCAGATATTCAAAAATTGTTTACCAAAAATCTGTAAATAACCTTTTAACACATCTTTATAAAATCACTGACAAAAAGGAAAGTGGAGTGACCGCTCATCAATTGGGGGACTGCAATAATTTAGCGAATAGTAGTACTGTAACACGTTGCTGAAGGTCTCTACCTTCAGCTGTTTGCTCCTGCATGAATACAGATATTTGTCCCTATTCCAAGCTTGCAAATATCTGCCCATATTTTATAACCACAAGGATCAGCAATTGTTTTGGGACCTCTCATGCCACCTCGGTGGAACAAAAAGTATAAAGTGTACAGACTGCTTTCAGGCAATCAGCGGCATCAACATGGCCTATAGTACAGATTAATTGTGCCAAAGCATACAGTGTGACAAGGCTTGATACAATGACATTGCATCCAGTTAAGAATCCTGTGTTGGATTTTATTTTCCACTATTTATTATGAATGATATATTGAAATATGTATTTGTGGTTTACTAAAGTCTGTATTGAGTAAATTGATTCACTATCTGAAAATTGTCTTTTGTTTCATGCTGGTTGTGAGTTGTAAAGCTTCATGTGCCTGATTTAATATTTTTTCTTATTTTGTGAAATGCATACGTTTTGCACAAAATAGTAAAAAAAAACAAATAAGTCCATGTGTTTTGTCTTCCAAATGTACTGTAGATAGAGCTGACTTCATTTTCAGTCATTTCATTTTGAATATGGTTTTGAAATCATTTAATTAAAATTGTTAGTCAACGTTGTACAGTTGAGTAATTTCTTAGTGCAAAGCGCCCTCTGGAGATCACAGGGAGAAATGAGACAGAGCGGTTATCACTACTATCCAACTGAGTTTATTGACCTAAAAATACCTTAATACCAAGGCAGTCTGAGAACAAAATAGACCGTTTCCATTTTAGGAAAACACACACATTTGACCTGTTCCTCACTCAATCTCAAACTTAGTCATTTACAATATTTCACATCCATCTTAACACTAGTGCCTGCACCAGAAATGCATTAGTGGACTCCTGTTTTGATGTAGAGACAGTATTTTGGGCATTTGAACAAAAATACTTCCTTCGGTGCATTCATTTTATATTAAACATTCTCTTTTGATAAACACCAAAGTATTACATTACATTGCTGAATAAAAAGAAGAGAATGATTAATCTTAAAAATAAGTCTTGACATCTGACTGCAGGCATGTTTCAATAAAGCATTGACTGTAGGTCAAATAAAAATACATTTTTATCTTCAATAATGTCAATTTCACTGTTGTCACAACACAAGAAAAACGTCTGAACTAATTGTTCAGACTGGTATCTCTACATTCAGTTTATTTAGGTACCGCTAGGTAAACCTAGAGCATTCTACACCAACCCTGCAAAAATCCTGCCTTTATTAAGGTTATAATGGTCAGATTTTTGTTGAAACCATTTAAGAGGCGCCGATTCAACCTTATCACTGCGGTGTTATTGTATTCTGTTGTACGGTGTTTCTATTACTTCCTCTGCCTAAATGGGTTGGACATAATAGAAACACCTCTTAGTATGATGCGACATAATTTAACAGCACCACAAACTACAGACACCAAAATACCCACCATGTTATCACTGATTCTCTAAAACTGGTCCAAACAAAAACATACATTATATTATTACCTTCGTGAAGGTAGGATTTATAGACCGTGTGCAGAGTGTAATGAATGTTAAAATCTTTGTCTTGCAAATATTTTCTGGTAGAGTTTCAAGAGAATGAAAAAAATTACCTCATGAAATACTGAAATAAATTGTAACCAATCCAACCCTGATCTGAAGACCCCTTTGATCACAACACTGTAGAAGCCATTATTCTGCATCAACAGTAAACTACAACAACCCCACGATCATCCATCCCTCCACCCACCCGGTCTGATTGGGAGCATTGTTTCAATGCTTCCTTCCAGCAGATGCACACTGTGGCTTCTCCCAGTCCAAACTTCCCAGCAGCATCATGCAAGTTCTTCTATGCATAAAAATAAATTAAAACCCAATGTCATTAATCTAAAAAAAAAGAAAAAAAACTGCAGTATACCCACGTTTTAGTATGCCTGTGCATACAGAGCAGCTATTTTGTAAGTGGTAGTTTTCAGGCTGAGATGAAGGACCAGAGCTGGTATCTGTCAGAGTGGTTGCAGAGGGCCAGAGAGGGATGCTCATGATGAGCACTCAGACACATGTTCCATCCTGGGATGTAGATCAACTGGTTCTATATGTAGAGAACATAAAACTATTACTAAAAAAACATAACCCAAATATATGCAATCAGAAATTAGACCAAACTCACATCCTTCATTTCCCATTTTTGCTCTGCTCCTACAAATGTGTTGCCGCCTTTATATTGGCAGGCATCCAGCTTCACAGCACCCTCTGCCCCGTGCAAACATAGCTCCTTCTGAATGTTGTGTCTAATCTCGTGGTGTGTGGAGTACTCAAAATACTGCCACAAAGGAAACAAAGAAAAGAAAATGCCATCAACCGCTGTGATTAAAGTGAATCATATTTCTTTGTCATTCAGAGATGGAAGGTACATTTTCTGACCTGGTTTCCTCCTAGTCCATGACATTGGTACATAATCAGCTGCTTCCCACCCTCATTGTTCTCTCCAGCATCCAGACATGTGCCTTTGCCGACATTTTTCACCTACAGAGAAAGAGAAGGGAAGGGAAAGGCAGTGAGAGGAAACAAAATGAAAAACTAACATCCACTGCAAGCTGTTCAAACAACTTCAGTCTCTGGAGTGCTGTCAGTGGTGTCAAATTGGAACTGCTC
The DNA here is from genome assembly GCA_036023855.1 of Gadopsis marmoratus. Taxonomy (NCBI): domain Eukaryota; kingdom Metazoa; phylum Chordata; class Actinopteri; order Centrarchiformes; family Percichthyidae; genus Gadopsis; species Gadopsis marmoratus. Next base: position 67,158 of record JAVQJF010127098.1, on the reverse strand, counting down.
AGTACCCTCTGGAGATCCTAAATGGAAACCCACAGTGGCTAGACAGAGCTCTGAGGTTTGGAAAGAGGAGAGCTGGTGGTGGGGTGTGTGATCTTACTGAGCCAAAGCGGAGTGGGTTGAGATCAGGGATGAAGGCTTCTGGATAAACGTTCTTCAAATACCATGAGAAGTCCTTGCACTGCAGCCGTGTACGGAGGTCCACTCGCTTGGCGATATTTCCAAAGGACCTCTGTTAAAAAACAATGGCAGGGAGAGAAAAGCAGTTTATTTTTTTTTTTACATTGTCCATCAACACACTGCAGGCATGCTGGATACTAACAGGGCTAATTTTGCAGTGTTGTACTACAAAGCCGACTTCAGATATGCTCTTTTACTCTCTGTGACATGTGTGAAAACAGTGTCGATAAAGTGCTAATGTCAGCATGCTAACATGCTGATGTTTAGCAGGTGTAAAGTTTACCATCTTGGTTTAGCCTGTTGTCATGCTAACATGTGCTAATAAGCACTAACCTCCAAGTAGAGCTGAGGATGATGGGAATGTCATTAGTTTAGCAGGTATTTGGTTACAGGAAAAGGAAAAGTTAAGGGATCATCAATGCGATAACAATCCATCTTGAGGGTGATGTGTATGTACTAAATTTCATGGCAATCAATCCAATAGTTGTGAAGATATTTCACTAGAAAACTAAAATGTCAGCCCCATAGTGGTGCAAGTGGAGAAATCAGGGGATCACCAAAGCCAATAGGATTCATCCTCTGGGCACTGTGGATATCTGTACCAAGTTTCATGACAATATAACCAATAGCTGATATTTCAGCCTGACTCACATTACCATCCACAGAGCCACATTCTGATCCATCATTCAATTACAGAAGTAAAACATAAGAACCCAGTGCCAAAAACAAAAACATAATCTTAAAAAAATATTCCACTCTGAATTTTAATTTTATTGTACTCTTTTTCTAAAGTCAATGACTCCGTTCCGGTGCTCTAATGAGCCCTTTGTTAAACAAATTAACTACAGACAAGTAGTCAATAACTGTTCTTTTTAAACTGAAGTGTAGTGGCACATTTAAAAGGATTTGCAGGCATGTCGTGCTCTTGAATAATGAGAGCACTTATTAAACGACGAGGATGCTGCTCACACTAGTAGATACAATGGATCCCTTGAATGTATTGATGACAGCGTGTCTGAAGCCAGCGGGAGATGGCTGGCCCGCTCTGAGAGGGATAGCCCTGAGGGAACTGTTTATGGCACTTAGAGGATCACATGTAGGGAAACGCTGAGAGCCTGTCATTTACCAGAGCCGACCTCCTTCAGGCCCCTTTTCCTCTGTCGGTTAACAGTTTTCAGCTGTTAATAGCTCATCTATGGCTCTCCATTTCAAAGAATCTGTTTAATTTCTACAGAATGCATTGACGATTACAATAGTGAAATGCTATGGTTCTCCCAGTTAGTGCAATTCTTTGCTTTCTCCTGCAGAGTATATTGAGTAAATCATGATCAGACTTGATGCTGGTTGTATATAATTCACAGTATCTAATTCACAGACATGAGTTAGATTTGCTCAAACTTGTCTTAAGGGGGAATAACAAGCAGTCTTAAAAACCACTTACAGTACTATGACCATGAGAAGTAGAAGTGCAAGATAAAGCTGCAGAGCAATTGGCTGCAGGATTAGAGAGGCGCATTAGAGTCAGAAGCTGTACGTACATCTCTTGCCAGCTGCGCAGCTTGCTGGTTACGACGGTAAAAGACCTCCTTGTAGTTGTCCATCCAGACCTCAGCCAGTCGCACCTGGTTACGAGCGATCACTTGTGTACCCTTGGGAAAAGTGTGGGGGCTCTTAGTGCGGAAAACATGACCAACAATAGAACAGGGGATGATCTCCAGCTGTCCGCCACACTGCCACACCTGCAGGATAAACAGCACAGACAGATGCATATAATGCATTGAGACACACCTATACAGTCATTTGGACACTGATTTTCAAAAAGGCTTAATGACATAACATAAATGCTGCACATCCATAACGACAGCTTAGTGACATCTTACCCTAAACGACATTTCAATATTCTCACCACCCCAGATTTCCATTTCTTCATCATAGCTTCCAATATGATAGAAATAATCTTTTGAGATGGAGAAGAGTCCACCAGCAAATGTGGGAGTCCTATTGAGAAATTTTATTCAATGATTTTTACTGATTTCCTGAAATAAACAAGAGTTTATACAGGATAAAAAAGGTTCTATTCTACATTCCTGCACACATTTTGCTTACTTGATAGGGTATGTTTCATCCTTCCTCTTTTCTTTCTCATTATCTGGTAGACCCTCCCAGCCGAAGGCAAGGCCCCAGTCAAAGTTTCCCCGGTTGTGGTTCTGGCCATATGGGGACGGTTTTACGAACGCAAAAGTATCGAGATCGATAGTGGTTATATCAGGACTCACTACTGTAGTGTAGTTCTCTGCTATCCTGGCCAGCAGAGGCTCCAGCCACCCATTAAAGCATTCACCTGTTAACACACGCACAGAAGACGTTGTGTCACAACATCATTCTTAACAACCATTGAATGGATAATTTTGGAACGTAAAGCCACAGCAGCCAAGCCTAGGCTGACGAGAGCAAATATTAGGTTATTGAGCAGTGGGTGTGTGAGTGAAGGTGTGTCTAGAAACTGGTTGTAATGTGTGAGTAATATCAGTGGTATTTACTAACAGTGTGCATCCAGAAAGGTGAGCGTGTCACCGGTGGCCACGGAGGCACCCAGCAGCCGAGCGGTGATGAGTCCTTTTCTTTCTCGCTGGCGGACAACTCGAACAATGCTCAGATGCTTCAAATACACATCCAACTCATCCTTCAAAACATCTGATTATGGGAAAGTAAAGTTAGAGATTAAGAAGAACATTAACATGAAGCACTTGGTGCATTTCATTTATTTATTGTAAAGCACTTTGAACTGCATTTCCTGTATGAATGGTGCTATATAAATTAAGATTATCATTATTATTATTATGAAAATTCTGATTAGAAAATATGAGTGAATCTTGTACACAGTATGAACAGTCTCAAAGATTATTGCTAAAGTGATAATCATCACAGTCATCAGCCTGGAAGGTAAGACTGAAACAGATGAAAAAGGACAAAGCTGTCTTCCTTTCATCTTCAACATGGAACATGGCCTCCATCTGTGGCCTGCTCCCAACAAATAAGAGTTTAGAGATGGACTGCATTCCCAGAAACCTCTCTCTCCTCTTAAGCATTTTGTTTCCTTCCTGCAACTGTTTACAAGAGTTAACTCACTCATTTCTAAGCACAACCACTGCTAAGTCCTCTTAGGAAAGTATTCACTAGCAGCCCCTCACTTCCTGTTGTAACCCACTTCATGGGCCACAGAAGGAGCCGGGAGCTCCTGTCTGCACATTTCGTGGCACAGCAAAGAGCTGCCCTCCCAACACGCTGCATGAAATCGAACCCAAAAGAGAGCAGGGCGGTCCAGAAGGGCCCTATTGAATTTACCATCCACGCTGGCGTCGTCCACCAGGATGATCTCCTTGAGGAGAATGGCAGGGGAGGTGTGGAGGACGCTGTATACTGTCCTTAGCAGGGTGCTCCAAGCCTCATTGTGAAACACAATTATCACACTGGTGGTCGGCAAGGGGGGGCATCGCTTGAAGGTTTGCTCAATACATCTGCAGCGAGAAGGAAAAAGAGTACAAAGATCTGACTGTCCTGTATAGTTCCTGAGTGGCACAATGGTCTAGTTATTACATCTGTAGGCTCTCCCCTGTGGGGTGTCCATTTCAGCTGTGACGCTGCATGTGTGGCAGCCTTTTGAAATACCTGCCATATCAGGGTGGAAGAGACTTTGTAATTAAACCAAATAAGATCATCCGGTACATGGACATGCTTTATGTCTGTATCATGTGCTTGGACTTACGGGCACTTGAATGTACTCGCTAGCCAAAAATAACTGCTCCTTTCTGAACTGGCCACAGTAACTGGGCAGGCATGCTGAAACAAAGTCCCAGTCAGGACAATTATCTCTGTGGTTTCTGCCTGAGACTTTCCCAAGTTGCTAATATGATGAATGTGTTTGGGTTAAACAGTCATGCACTGTGGCATCTACTGCATATTACAATGATCTGCGTGGGTGTCTTTCTGGGTGTGACTTTTAAAGTTACATTCTGGGCCAGTACATGAATACATGGAGTAGTAATAGGGAAAAGCAGAGTACTTCTTGTACAGCAGTAAAGCTGCATTCACACCCACTAGGTGGTGCAATTACATGTTGTTTCTACATCAACATAATTTGGAAAATGGATTGAACATTGTTTGCGCAACTATGTTCCCTTTTGATTGAAAACTTAGACAAACATGAGGGATTTTTGCAAAGCAAAGTGACATACTCTGGTGGTCTTGTGTCTGCACCCAGGTCTCTGCTCAGAGAGATGCGGTCGCTGGCATACAGGTTAAAGCAGTGTTTCTCTTCACCCCTCTCCTTCTCCTTCTGCTCTTCGGGGCTCAGTGAGTCCATGCGGAAAGCTCTCCCCGCTGCTCCAGGAGCAACAGGGTTTTGAGGTGGCCGCTCCAGAGCTGGCCTGAGCTCAGCTGCAGTGTAGTGACCTGGCAGACAGGACGCACGGTCTGCACTGCTCTGCTGCCGTACAGGGGCTTTGATCTGCATCTTTGGCATCACTTCCCTTAAGTTATTGACAGCGCCCCTCACCATGCCCAACACGGCATCCCGCTTCACCGCCATCTCCTTCAGCCAGGGGTCCTTTTGTTGGCTTTGGCTCCCCACTTCCCATTGCATGAAGAACACAAATGTGACAAAGACAAGGGCCACAATCACCAGTTTAAGCGGGTGCAGTCGCCTTCGGAGCACTCTGCGGAGAACTGTCATTCTTCTTGAATGGAAAGCAGGCTGGCTTTGGACTGAGATTCAGCTATAATAAATAAATATATCCAGATGTTTAATGATGATTAACCAGCAATGATGTAATTATCCAATCTAAGACACTGGGGTTTCAGAAAAACACAGCCAACATAGTGATACATTATTCACATCTGAGTACTTACAGCATTTCTCCCCCCCCACAACCTCAACTAACTTTTCGCCTTTGAATGAAAAGAAATCACGTGTGTAGCAGTTCCTGGTTAAGGTAAAAGTAGTCTGCTGCTGCTGCTGTTATTTACAAATCACATATTCAATATCGGCCGGCTTCATCAGCAAACAAATCCGTGCTCGGGATTCCTTCGGAGAAAAACTGCACGTACCACGAGTCGCTGAACTACAGCTTTTGGTTAGAAAAGCCCTTTAAATTGTTCTTGTGAAACCCGACGAGTGGCATCCTGCTGTGGCTGGATATCCTTTACTTGTTGCTTGAAGTCCAAAGAAAGTTTCCGAGGAGGAGGAGGGAGACAAAAAGATTTGCCCCGTGTTCTGCCTTCACTGAACTTCCGTCTCGTTGGATCCAGGTGCGCTGCTTCTGCTCAGGTAGAGGGCGGAGCCGTGCCGCCGCGCATGCGCAGAGGAGGCTCCTGCGTGTCAAAATCAGTACCTGGAATACGGGAAACCCGGGAGTTACAAGAGACCCGGCAAAACAAGTTTGACGATGACAGTGACGGTTTACCTGGAAGGCTTACTTTAAGTCCAGTGATGATTGCAATCATTTGCCGAACGTCACACACTTATCGTGACGAACCTCTTGACAAAAACCCGCTGCGGCGCTGCGCAGCCGGTCCGTCTGCGCGGACACAGCGCACTGTCTGTTCTCCACCGAGTGCCTCAGGTTCAATAATGGTGCCATTAATAGGATTTGTTCGACTGGTCATTCACTGTGACAGTTGCTGGGTTACAAATAGCGGAGGAACGCGCTACAGACCCCCCCCCCCAAAAAAAAAACACAGCCCACCGCGTCCAATCAGGGTCTCTGATGAACGTGAACTAACAGAAACGCACATGTCCGGCTTGCATTTAGAAGGGTTAAGCGTTTCTGCCTGGATTATTAAAATCACACACATGAGAGCTTCCCTTACTACTGATAAAAGTTGTACGAGCCAAGGACTCACCAGCGGACTCCTGTAGGTTATCTAATCCTTTAATTCCCCAGGTTCCCCACAGCGGATGGTCTTCATGCAGAGTTGGACGCATGAAGGAGTAAAGACGCGGATCCCAGCCGCAGGGAGCCTGCTCTCTGGTGCCCAGTTTGAAGTCTCTCTGCCTTTGACTTGCAGTGTGACTCCATCTGTGGTGGCTGTTCCCGAGCACTTCCTATCCACGGCAGGCATCCAGTTTATTATGTCCATTAAGATGTTCAGTGTGTGTGTGTGTGTGCCATATATTTTTTTTTTATTTCCAGTGATGCTTGTAAATGTTTGCATATATGTGGCAACTGTCTGTGGGGCTACTGATGATGTGCATTGTCAGAAATCAGGAATGTACATATGCTTATTGCATCAATTAAATTTCAAATCAGACCAAAAAGCCAACTTTAAATCAAATTTCTTTTAATGTAACCTTAACAGTAACAAATATCCACATGTATCTATATCCTAATAATATCCAGAACAAGATAAAATATTTCAACATTGATTTTCATATAAACAAACAGTAGGAAATCATTTATCACTCAACACAATATGAGTATGTCATGTATCAAATAAAAAACTGGGTGTCTTAACATCAGGGGAGCAGATTTCAACTTTTGATAAAAGAAGCTTAAATGTCCTTCTTCTTTTTATGCTCCAAAATCAATTGACACCGTGACTTCATCTTTGTGTTGAAAGATAGAATAATGCTTTCAGCTGAGCATGTGCCTGAACCCCTCTACACTGCATTTCCCCTGAGGGTTGCCAGCACCCACCTATTCATATACTAAAAACAAATGTACATAGCAATATGTTTAGGACGTGTCACCAAAGAAATAATACAAATAACCGCACAGTCTTTTAACTTGGCAGTAAAAGCCAAACGATAAAAGTTGATTCAAAGAAACTCATTCTATTACAGAAACACACACACACACACACACTAAGATCTCAAGGCAGCACGAGCTTTGTCCAGGATGTCCTTTCTCATTCTCGGATAATTCGGGTGAGCAGCCAGAACCTGTGGACGGAAGCAAAGATGATTCACGGGATAAAAGCAGATCTCACCCCTCAAGCTGTAAACCTCCACAGGTGCCTTACCTTGTGACACACATCTATGGCATCAACATGCCTCTTTGCTTTCAAGTAGTTGAAAGCAAGCTTGTATCCTGAAGTAAAAACAGACATTACATGTTAGAAAAATAATTCTCTTAATCCCCTTTGCCCTTATAAATAGAACTGGACACGTGATTTTGGTTGACATACCAATAGTCGGGTTTGTCCGATTTCCATATTTCCAAGCCAGTTCATAGTTGAGTGCTGCATCACGGAATGCCTGCTCTTTTTCCATTATGTAGCCCAGATATTCATACGCTTTGCAGCACGACTGTGGGAGAAAAGGGCAATTATTATCGCATAGAAATTTACATAAAAGACGCCCTCTCTACATTATAAAGTAACACAAATCTCCAAAATAAGGGAAAAAGTTTTTTTGTGAATTGGACTGTCTCGTAAACCACAAAATATTCAAGCGGTGAGAATATTTTCAGGCTGACCTTGTTATGATTGAGACATCTCTTTAAGAGGTCCCCGGCCATGTCATACTTCCCCGAATGGATGTAGATGTCTGCCAGCAGCAGCCAGCTCTTCTCAAACTCATCGGCGTCAACAATGCTCCAGTTCATCTTAGCTATGCGTTTGAGCTGGTTCCTGGCTCGGGGAGTTTGTTTCAGCATCATATATGCCGTCGCCATGGCCAACAGCGCCGGTACGTGGTCTTTCTGAATTCAACCAAAGAATACTGGATAGACAGGACGATTCTGACAACACCTCCCCCACTATCCCAAGTCCATTTGTTTACGCTAAAACTACACTGACTTTGCTTTAGTACATAAAGTTAAATAACAGAATTTATCATTAAAATCTAACAAATAAAATAGACAAAACTGAACTACAGCTGTAAAAGCAATGCTATATACTGTACACATATAAAAAGTCAGCCTGATACAGTGTACTGTGAAGTTTATAACCAAATGGAATGACTGACATTAAAGGGAACCTCCAGTATTTTTAAACCCGGGCCCCATTTTTTACAGATTTTTTACAGAAATGACTAAATACTGGATTGGTCCAGTAGATTGCCTCCGCTTGCATCCGCGAATGGGCTGCAACGTCATCCTTCCGGGTAATTGCGGCCATGAAAAGTACGTACACTAAAAGTGCTTGTTTTTTCCACTGACAGGCTCAGGTTGTTATTCAAAGTGTCTGACAACATTATGGAAAGGATCCAAGACTCACTGTTTTGTTAAAGAGTAAGAACCTTTTTTTCATCCAGAAACAGAAGTCTCACTCAAAGAAAAGTCTTACTGTGAAATCTCACGAGAGGTTGAGTTGCCGACGGTGGAAACGTGAGTCAGAGTTGGAGTGGAGAGTTTAAACAAATGGTATGTCTTTGTAGGGATCCTTTCCATAAAGTTGTCAAAGACTTAGAATAACAATCTGAGCAGAAACAAGCACTATTAGTGGACATACTGCCCAGGTTTAAAAATACCGGAGTTTCCCTTTAAGGCAGAGCCTGAAATAATTCTCCCGTCTGTCTATATTTACACAAGAGAGAGTGATGTAACTCATGCACACCATCTGGAGTTTACTTACCTCATTGTTTGCAATCTCTGTGAAAACACTAAGGGCTTTCTCTACATTGGCCTTCTGCTTAGTCGCCAGAAAGCAGTAGTTCTCCAGGATGCGAAGCTGTGTGTGTCCACCAGGTGTCTGAGGCTTTAACTCCTTCAGCAGCTTCTCGGCTGTTCTCACAGCAAGCAGCTCGGACTCCTGCTTCTCTGTGGAGTTCCTGATGAGAGGCGAAGGTGAGCATTAGAAGTAAGTCTGAGGGTTTCAAACTAACGTACACATACGGTATAGAATCTAGAGTCTTAGTATGCTCCTACTGCCACTCACCCGATTTCACCATCTAAACTCTCAAAAACTTCTCCTCCCATGGTGTCATTGTCAGGGTTCAGGTAGATTTCAATCATGTTATACACTGCATTTTGTCCCCAGTCGTTGTCTTTTCGTGCTTTGTTGAAGTGTCGCAGAGCATCATTAGGTTCTCCTGTGAACCTGAGCAGCAAGCGCAAGCTTAGTCACTAATGTTAAAGCAGGTGCTGCCATTATTCCCGAGTAAACACTAATCCAACCTTACCAAAGATAAAGTCCTTTGCAGTAGTTAAACCCGGGGTCAAACTTAGTCCTGGAAGAATGTTTTTCTGCCATATCAACAAATTTGGGAACTTCCTCCAACTTCCCGGCCCTCCTCAACAAGTCAATAAGACGTGACAGGGTTGGGTAGTTATCTGAAAGCAACAGGTGTAAGTTATTATGCTTTCCATTTAGAGACGGTCAAATCATCAATTCACATTGACGTTCACCACAAATGTTTGAAACGTGGCGCCACTGCACCTGGTTTCCGCTCCAGGAGTTGTTGAAAGTGGAAAACTGCCTGATCATAGGCCTGCTTCTTAAACATAATGTCAGCCATCATCTAAAGGACAAACATAAGTGTAAGAAAAAAAAATTCATGAAATAGTTCCAAGAAAGGTAATGGTCAAAACTGCAGCGAAAGACAGGCAGAACAAACCAGAGTTGCATCTTCATTAAACTGGTCATTCTTCAAAATGACGCTGCATTGGTCCTGGCACGCATCAACCTCATCCAGAGTAAGGTACAACCGGGCCAACTCCAGCATCACCTAGGAACAGGCAGTGCATTCATTTGAATTCATGTGACAATGATCTTATTAGAATAATGTAGGCTAGATAAATCAGCCCTTTTGGGTAAATCAAACCACTAAAGAGCACAAAATTTCAAAAACACAAGCACCAAACTCTAAAAGATGCCAGTGCTGGTTTACCACAGCTGCAGTTGAGTACACAGGACGTTTTTGATTCAGCTGCACTGACCTTGCGATCAGTCTCACAATACACAAGAGCTTCTTTGTAGAATTTGACTGCTCTCTCATAGCCCCTCTGACTTGTGTAGTGTTTAGCGATCTCAGCGCAGATCTCAGCAGCAAGCTGCTTCTGCGCGGGGACGGCGTCAGGCTGCTCCAACTGCACCCGCTTCAGCACCTTGGCCTGCACGTCCCTCGCCTATGCACAGCAACAACACAGGCTCATTTTGAAAGCAATGTTACGTCATGTCTGTTTAGGCAGACCAGTTTCGCTTGGAAGTGAGCGTGCAAAACATTACAACACAAAATCTGGAAAGATGTCTCAGAGAGCCACGTAACTGGAACCACTTACTCTTTGTAGGGAAAGTAAAGCTTCCTCATTTTTGTCAACCTTATTTTGGATCTTTGCCAACAGGACCAGATAACGGCAATCATCTGAGAGCACCAGCAGTTCATTCGCTGGGTAAGTTAGAAGTTAGGAACACAATAACACAATCAGTAAATTCTTCTTCCATAAACATAGTTGAGTTGTTTTAATTAAATTGTTTCAAAGCGGTTTGGCATTGCCACAAACAATATTTGCTGATATTCTTTCCATCAAGTTGTTTATACTTAAGCATTACTTGCCTCATGTCTATGCACAAACTATCACCATGACTAGATTCTCTCACTCTTATTCATTGTGGTGCTTGACGTCAGGAGTTCACCGCGTGACGTCTTAAGTACCTGGTTCATGGGCCAGAGCTTCATGCAGGACTCTCTCACAGCGCTCATGTTGCTTCATCTTCATCAGCAGCTCAGCCAGGTCATAGCGCAGGAAGTTCTGTTGCTCAGTCTTCAGGGCTGCTTCATAGTAATTTATTGCCTGTGTGACAGCAGCCTTGTGTCAACTCTGTTGCTTTTCCGTGAGTGTATCATGTTTATCTTTAAATAAGTGTACAACACAAACCTTGACGTAGTTATGAGTCTTGACCAGGGCTTTCCCAATCTTGCTGGCTAAAGCACCATCTTTGGGGTTTTTCTTCAGGGCATACTCATAAACCTCAATGGCTTTCTCTGGCTGAGGATGAAAACAAGAAATGTCACAAGATGTCGTTGGTTTAACGTTTCTGTAAATATTAGTCAGGAAGTCTAACACACACACTCATTATTCACAGTTTGTTGTGAACATGTGGTAAACACCTTAAGACTATCATGCAGCAACTCAGGCTTGGGGCCTTGAACGTCACCATCTTCTCTATCATCACAACCAGTGTATGTGTCAACATGCCTGATCTTAGGAGGCTCAGATCACCTCCCATAAAATCATGCAGGGGACTATAGCTCCTCGTCTGACTTTCTGACTCATCTAAAACCAACTGTACTCTACTTAAGGTCAGGCACACTGTGTCCCTTTCCACTGCCCACCATTATTTTATAACTTTCTAATGAGACTTGTTTTTTATTTACCTGAATTTGTCAATGAGGGTTTAGTTGTGTGTTAACAAAAACAAACGCATTCTATAATTTATAGAAAAGCATCCCCATAACTATTCTGTTTCATCACATTGCTCTCATCTGCAGCACCTGGATTTGAAGGGTGAGGTCCTGTGTTCCTTTTAGACACTAATCATTTAAGCTAAGACCTTGGTGATGAACTTCATTAGAGCTCCAGCACAGCAGAAGTGTAAAGTTCCAAAAACAGCAAGCCTCCTTTACACGAATGGTAAGAACAGGAATGTAGGAACTGTAGTGATTACATTACATGGAGGCTACACATTTGTATAACTCCTCTATTTATAATAGCTCTATAAAAGGGACAGCTTCTCATTACACCTTTGGGTTTAGCTATTTAGGAAAAGGCATAAAAAACAGTGACCAAAATAAAACTGGGATTAGACAACACACCACAACAATTTGGTTATTTGAAGGTCATTGCGCCTTTTAAAGCAAAGTTAGCCAATATCCACACAAATCAGTCGTGGGATAAAATACACCTCATACAATAGATTAATCACATCTCCCACTTACTTCTTGAATGTTAATGTAGGCATCACCTAGTAAGAGGTACGTGTGAGGGCTGGGCAGCTTCTCCACTATTTCTCTAGAGGAAAGACAACAAGGTGTTCTTCATTACATTATGTAGACATACAGAATGCCCCTGCTGGTCTGAGGTTCGGTCACGCCTTACTACGTCTCAGCTGTTGATGCAAGTGGCATCAGAGACCAGCAGAAGACTGGAGGCAACTGTGTGCATTTCCCATTTACTGCATGAATGGCTTCAGTTAAAATTTGATTTGATTTACTTTATGTTTGTGGTCTTCTAAATCCATAGTGCACTGAATATCCAAAAGTCATGTCTTTAATTAGGTTTCAGCCGTTACTGTTCAGAGCAACATTTACAGTGCATTAGGTTTCAGATGGAGTATAGTCGCTCATATGTTCAGCCATCTTACATCAAGATCGCTTTAAGATTTAAGTATGCCCTTTTCTGTTCAGTCGAATCCAAAGTTACTGCTCACCTGTAACAGCTTGCATACAGACGTTTCTCTTTCCTGTGGTTCAGATATATGTCTCCCATTTTCTCCTTGGCTTGGATGTAGTAGGGCTGCTCAGGGGTAATGTTTCTGAGCATACTCAGTGCCAGCTCTGTGTCACCGCGCAGCAGGGCCAGGTCCGCATTCGCAATAGTGACACGGAGTTCCTCAGCGGTCCCCGAGAACTCATTGATGGCATCCTGCATCACCTTTGCTGCTTCGTGCTGAAATGTTAAAAGCATTCGTAAGTGCATACTGAATGTTGTCCTTCAAGGCCAGGCATATGTGAAAACCAACACTACTGGGATGAAAACTTTAAAAAGGTACTTACAGCAGAGTACTACACAAAACTACTTCACATAAACCATAAAGAACAATGTCTGGAACAGGAGAGTGTCATTTACACGCCTTCTTACAAAATCACCCCACTATTTTACCTGTTCTCCATTGAGCCACAGGGCCTCAGCTAACTCCAAAAAGACAGAGACACAGTCAGCAGGACTCAGCTCAGTCTTCTTGTTCTTAGACTTGGACGAGGATCCAGCTCTGCGGACACCTGGAAGACTCATGGCCATCTGCAGTGTCTGAATAGCTTCTGCCAGCTCACCCATCTTCTTCTTAGCCTGAGCCTTGATCAGGTGGTACAATGGATGTTCTCGAATCTGGAATGGACAAGAAAGTCTTGATCCATTCGAATGTGCTTATTGTTGTCAGTGCTGACAATATCTTCAAAGTTTCCCTCTGTGGAGACAAAGTACATTTACTGGATGTGACCTGCTTCTCCCTGCCACCTACATTCTTTTCTGTATTACTATTCCTAACTGAGGACGAGCTGACATGATGTTAAAGGCGGCGGAACTGCAATGTATTTGCACATCATCATGGGCCAGGTAAGAGCCTGAACGCACATCGACTCCAATAATACTGTCCATGTCAATGATGATCTTACCTCAAAGTTATGGCTGAGGCAGAGTTCAAGAGACTGGGAACACAACGTGAAGTTACCCTGCGTCAGATGGATCTGTGCCATTAGCAGATGAGCATCTGCATGAGAAGGACACTGGTCCAGACAATGTTTTAGACTGCTCTGAGCAGCATCAGTGTCACCTGAATGAAGACAGAAGCAATGCAGTTTAATATAACCTATGCAGAGAAGAAACCAAAACACATATTTTAAATGCAGCGCTCACCAGACTGATATCTGACTTTGGCTAGCAGGAAGACCCCTTGAGGGAGACCTGGCACAATCTTGACCACAGTATCCAACAAGGTGGCACAGTGCTGGAGCTGAAGAGCAGGAGGCTGGCCCTGGGCTGGAGGCTGAAACAAGAATTGCACAATTTTTATTTACTGCAAAGAAACACTAACATTTTTATGAGCGTCATTGCAAAATGATTAAGTACGCATATCTCAATCATCCTATCCACTAAAGTGTGAAAACAAAATCATTACTTGCAAAATAAATACACAACTAACTTAGACTCTCTTAAACTGCCCAAAATTAAGGCTCAGAAGTTACACAGACATTTTTAGACTAACGGACACCCTGTCATTGATCAGTCTCCCTGTCGTACCTTAGCAGGACACAGTGCAAGATACTCTTTGACAATCTCCAGCAGGAAGTCGGGGTTCAGCTTCTCAAAGTACTCCACTCCCAGAGGCAGGCCCTGCAGTGTGGAGAAGTGTGTGTCCACTGCATCATTCAACAGATTGGTCACCTCTTCCTGGGGCCGACGCTTTTTCACTGCCAGAACAGCACGTAGGTACAGTAGCTCCTAACGAAATAAGAAAAAAAGCATTAAATAACAGAAGGAGAAAAGCAGTAAAAAACAACAAAGAGGTAGATGTAGAGGAAGGTAGTATGGAGGAAAACTGGACAAGGGCATTCTGTACAAGATGGATCAAAGACACCAGCATAAAAACAAAAGGTCTCCCAGAATGAGCAACTGAAGAGGAAATACTGAACAGGAGCGACTGCTGCCTATCCTGCCAGGTGCTCTTTTAGTGCTTTACAAGCTGTTTTTAAAAAGGCATAATAAATTATTCTAAACCACGATGAGCCTGATCAGCTATGATACTCTTAATAGAGTGAATATATAATAAATAATTTATAATAAATACAAATAATTTATAAGATGATGATACCCCTGATTTTCCAATAGATTGCTGAATCTCTGTGAGAAATTCCAGCTGTTGTTCTGCGTCTTCAAGATGGCCCTCTATCAGCTGGCAGTGAATTATACCTGCGGAACAAAAATAAAAAATGTTGTATCTTCAGATATTAAAAACGGCATGTGGACCCCTGGTTGTCATGTGGACAACAGCTTAATAACTATAACAGGTTACCAGTCAAGGCAGAAACACTTGTCTCATCCAAAGTCATGGCGGTCTTGTACCACTTCATAGCCTCCTTGATTCTGCCCTGAAGCACCCTCTGGTAGCCCAACTCTGTGGCTAAATCGGAGTCGCCTGATGCCACAGAGAAGGCTCGTTCCACCATCCTAAAGGTTTGTTCAATCAATTTCTCATTTCGTCCACACTGTGACAAAATGAAAAACAAGAAACGCAACAAAGGAATTAATTCAATGACAGTCAAAACGAAAACATAGCATTAAGAATTTAGAACGGAAAATTGTCTTACAACACGGGTGAAGGCTAGAGACATCCTGTAGAAAAGCTCGGGGTTGTGCGGTTCCAGAATCTCCAAGCTGCTGATGAGGTTTGAAAGCTGCTTTACCGACTGCCATGGGGGATATAAAAACAGTTTCTGTAAAGTGATCAGCACTTTGCCACAGCTCCATCATAAAAGCCAGTATTTACAATTCCATTTTGATTCCTGCGGATTTGCATACCTACAAATTTGACGGTACGTATGAACATGTGAAAATGTGAACTTTACCTCAGTAACATCTCCATCTCTACATAAGGAATGTAGAGCTAGCATCCGTAGCGCCTCCAGGTTATTTTTATCCTTCTGTAAAAGCCTGAAACATGACACAGGGTGCTGTGAATGAAGTCCATCTCCTACACTTAATAAGCTTGGATTTCTTTGATTGATAGTAATAGAATATCTGATACTTCTGCAGTACTGTGTTGAGCTCCCAGACAAATAACATTAAAACTAAAAGGAATTATGAAGGTTGCCAAAGTATGAACAGTACACTGTATGCTGCCTGCACCCCTCCCTCTTCACAACATCCCAGTGATGGCACCACAGTGGCTCAAAAGTTGGTGCAACTTGAGTAATCACACTAACTCCAACGCATTCGTTGGAACTTCTGCATTTTGGCTCAAAGGCCTTTCTATTACCTTACCTTGTTTTTGATTCTTACATCCCTGGTGGTGACTACAAATGTTGTTTGCGCTTTATGATCTCAGCAGAGACACTGTAACCCTTCATTGAGATTCGTTTAAGAGTCTGGGAAAGAGAGCTCAGATGAGCTTGCACTATGACAGATGTGACCTGTGTATGATTTGGGAGAAACCTCCTAAACAACCTCATCAACTACCTGTGTGCTGCGTCGATGGTTTGCTCCCAGTCTTGAAGGCTGAGCAACAGTGTCATCTTCTTGATGAGGGCAGGCAAGAACCCAGGGAAACTAACGATGACCTGGTTAACCATCTCCAGTGCTCCGGAGTAGTTCTGACGATATTCATAGTATTGTGCCTAGGACAGAACAAACGTCACACGGGCTACAACAAAACACGACATTTTATTTTACTATTCAACACGAATGAAAAGTCTAAATGTAATCAGAAACAGCAACGAAAGCAATATTTCCAAGTTTACAGCGAATTAATCCAAATAATGTACTGTGCAAAAGAACTGCAAGAGATGTTATATTGTGATGCACCAATCACAGTGATAGTAAGGGAGACACTACATAAAACACTGAGTCAATTAGATGCACACTAAGTAATGCAAGAGGCACAGGCAATATGAGAAATTATAGCGTCGCAACAGTTTCAGCTGTGGACGAGGAAGACTATTCCGTATGGATTTGTAATTCCCATCTCACCTTTCCCATCAGGGCAAAAACATCTGCTCTCTCTTTCAGTCCTTCGTCAAAGTATTTTCCAGCCTTCCTGGCATAGGCGTCTTTACCAGATGTCACATCTATCCAGGCTTTGAGGATTATTCCCTGGACACACACATATCATTGAAAATGTTGCAAAAGTGCAAGTAGATGAGAAGCCAGAATACCCCTCTTATCATTACATTGCATAGCAATGTAAAAAGTAATGCTGATGCTTTTCTAAAACACATGAGAAAAATGCAAATCTCACCTCTCTGGAGCCACTGGAGAGTTTGATCATTCTCTCGGTGTACTCTCGCGCCTTATCATTTCTCCCCAACAGCCAGAGAAACATCCCAGCATAGTACAGACTCTTGGGCGATGCACTTTTACGATCTTCTTTGACCTTAGCATCAAGCTCTTGAATGACTTCTCTGTCTGTGAACACAAAGACGCGTCACGTTACCAACCAGTGTGTGCAGTCCTTTAAAGGAGTGCGGGCAAACATCTGTGGCAGAAACAAAAGGGCCATTGCTGTCCTACCTGGCTTTGGCTTTTTTTTCTCAGCATAGACAAGCGCCATTAACGTGCAGAGAGACACATCTGGACTACTTCTTATCGTTTCCAGCTCTACGGAGGCTTCTTGAACTTGATCTGTAGCAACACAATGACATACAGTGCATGTGTGCGTGACACATGGCACAGAGACACTAGTCTGGCCAGAAAAGTCCCACGCGATCGTTGTACTTGGCTCTTTCGTGCTTACCTTGCATAAGGGTCCCATACGCATGGAAGAAACTGTAGATAGGATCATTGCTGAATTTCCTCTGAGCAGCTGCTGCGACGTTGACCGCCTGATTGAAGTACTTCTCGTAGCTGTAGTACCTGATCAAAGCCTGCGGAAGAGCAGAGCCGGGAGGTGTTTACAGGTGGCGCTAGCGAACCCGGGAGCAAAGAACGGTTCGTAAAAGACGCTCTCGATCGGATGCTGCAACCAATTTTTCCTTTGTTTGTTTGTTTGCTTGTTTGTTTGTTTGTTCGCAACAGAACAAAGTCACACGCAAACCAAAGCTCAAAGCGCTAACTCCGCGTTTTGCTTCGGTGTGTCAACGCGAGCTAACGTTAGCTTAACCGACGTCCATTCTTCGCCGCCGCCAAAAGCTAGTTTTACTGCTTCGGAAGCTCTTACGAAAAACAGTCGCCTGTCAATAACAGCTGACGTTATTGTGACATGCATTAACTCGGACTGGGTGAGTGTCTAGGTCAGCCGTGGGTGCTGTCGCCTCAAAACATGTTCGCTTACCAACGTCGTCTCTTCGTCCTCCATCTTAGCTGAGACGCTTTGCGCTGAAAGAGTAACTGGCGAGAAAACAACTGCCGATTTACACTGTCTGCAGTGTGCTTTAGCAAAACAACGACGTTACTGCAGTTTTCGGTGTGTTCTCGCCATCTTGACTCGTTTAGCGTTGCCTGGTTACCTGGTAACAACTACCTAGGAGGGTATTTAGTCCCTGACGTCGTCCGTTCAGGCACGACTTCCTCTCCGGTCGTTACTACGTCCTCCAGTATGGTTGGCAGATTCAAACCCCAAACATAGTTCATGCTATTTCTAGAACATTAAATGTGTGTGCTTGTTGGGTGATGAGGGTAAACCGTGTAGGTCATTCAGCCTAGTAGGATTCCTGAAAGACACAACTGAGGAAATATGAACTTCCACAAATATGAGTCGAGGTAGTTGCGCCAGTGTATCTCCAGGTGGCGCAGTCATCCTTTTATAAAATGTGCTATTACTACTACTACTGCTAATTATACTAATAACACAATAATAAAAAATAACTATTTAGCTGATACTAAATCTATATAGGAAAATATGGGAAAATAAATTAATTCAGAATTCATAAAAGGAGGGTGTGTGTGTGTGTGTGTAGATAAGACAAGATAACACTTCACTAATCCCCTGTGTTACAGCAGCAAGAAAGAAAAGAGTAATGGTGAAAGAAGCTAAAAAATTATAAATTACAATAAAAAAAACAACTGAGCAATAACCGTGTGTGTGTGTGTGTGTGTGTGTGTGGTAGGGAGGAGTGGACTGGGTGTTAATAAATATGAATTAATTGGTGAATTTAAGCATGATTTTATAACATAGCATGTTTTGACTTCTATGGCATTTGAAGCAAACATGCAGATGTTGCATGTCAAAGTAGGTTTAACCTACTTTGAATGTATGGAAATTATTTGAGGGAGCTCAGTGGCTTGAATTACACTCACAGAGGTTGGATTAATGTGGTCAGTAGGCTGGTCAGGCCTTCTGTTTGCCAGATCTACACTTAGCCATCTCCAGTTTAGGAAAAACATTTAAAGTTAATGTCTTGTCTTATCTAATTTTTCTTATTGTGTAATATTAGCTATATTATTGTTCAGCTCTGTCAAACAAGGTGTGTGCAAATTATCACCTATTAACACATCTTTACATAGTTTACCATGTGCAGTGGAAACATATTTCTATCCAGCAAGTGGTAATTGGTGGCCCAATGTTATGCAACACCATGCATTGACTGTTAAGTATGAACTCTTGATGTCTACAGTGTTGAGTCCATGGCAAGAGCAGTCAGTGTCCAGCATGGATGCAACTGTTCCAAGAGAGACCTTTCCGTGCCTTGTCAGATACTATTTAGCACTAGGTCTGGCACATAATCATTACTCTCTGCAGCACACATCAATGGAAGAGTAAATCAGGTTGGTATCGAGCTCTGAGCATGTGCAGCAATGGGAAATGTCTGTGTGCTGTACCACACAATTTAGCTCACAGTTTCAAAGCCATATTGTCAGAGGTAATTTTACCAGAATAAATACACATTATACTTAATATTATCTATTGTATATAACTTATTTTATATTTATTGATTCATCAGTCCAATTATATTTTGAATAGTACTCATACAAAGTTGTTACACGGTAGATTATCAAGGTGTCATACTTAGCAAAGAGCAGTAAATACTGCATGTGTTGTTGCACTTACAAAGAATGCATCTGAAAACCTATTAGAGGAAAGACTGTGGGATATGTACCCCCTGGGATGTACTGCTATAGCATTCTAATGGCTATATCCATTGTGGTTTGTACACACGATTACTGATCAAAGAGCCATGCCCAATAACACAAGCAGCTCATTTACTAATGAACTCTTTTATTTCTTTTTTCCATATGTGTTGCAATAAAAAAAAAGTTGCTTGAAAAGCAATTGCCTTGCACATACTTGCATGTACTAAATGTACACTTGGAAACATATGACAGGTATTATATTGATGGTCAGGGATTCCTTTTTTTTTTTTTTTACATACAGTAATATCTGATGGAACAGAAATAGAAAATTTGTGCAACGCTCTCTTGTTTTTGTACTTGACAAAGTGTTATCTGTAAACAGTTGTAGGCCTATTTGTATTTGTGTGTGTTGAGAGTTACAGAGGGAGCGGTTCACTTGAAACAGCGTGTAGGCTATGTGTGGTTGAGACAGAAAGTGAGTGTGTGCGTCTGTCTGTGTGTCTGTCTATTAGCACCACGGTAAGGTAGGGGGTTACTCACCACTACGTAATCTAATGGTATTTTCTTCCCATCTATCTACAGCAAATAAAATTACAGAGCTGTTATGGGTAGCATTCTCAGATTTCTCTGAATTGTTTTTCACCCTGCCCCTCCAAGCATGCCAGTGGCGAGAGCCCAAGCCAAATAGACATCCTTTCACATATAACATGTCCACATATTATTTCCCAGTTTACGAGATGGGGATGGCAGACCAGCTTCCGACCTTCCACCCTAATGCAGTCTAACACAGGAGCTTGATGTCATGTTGCTGGGCAACCGGCAAGGAGAATCTGCAGAATCACTCTTGATTTACTGGTCATTAAAATAGACAATGTGCAACCCACTTGTTGCTGTCAGTGTGTGCTGGTTTCAGTCATAGGCTGTATTTCAAAGTACACGGGCTCTCTTACATCAGATGGTGGATGATATTACAGGCAATTAACTTTTACAGAATAAGAATGCTTTGAGCATCTAAATGATTGACAGTTTGTTTCTGGTATAATGCCTTGACTTCTGAGAGGATGCCGGCAAACATTTTTTTCAGGGGCAGCTCAATTGCTCTGCCGACTGGCTTGTCAGGAAAGCAACATGTGAGCCATAAAGTACTGTGAATGGGTGTGGCTCAAGCTGATAATCACATCATCGCTGTGAGACAGAATGGCAGGAATAATCAGCACTTTGCCATCAGCCTCTTGTTTACTGCCCTCAGGATTCAGCAGCCACAATAGGTAAAAGCAACGTTGGGTTGCAATGAATATTTGGACTGTTATTAATAATTAATAAAAATGTTCCACCCACTTAAGATGCTAATAGTTTCCGGCAGGAGCCACAAAGGGCACTCAGAAACCAGATTGTAGCTTCTTGCACAGATGTTTGCTCAAATGAAAATATCGTAAACCTGTGCACATTCTCAGTTCTAGAGCTCCCTTCTTGGCCAAGAGTAATTGAAATATTTTGAAGATATTTTGACTTAGTGTATTTTCATGTCACTCAAGATGGTTTGCTTAAAGTCATACATTCACAAGTGCTGTCAATATCCCCAAAGATTCATGAGATCAATATATGTTGTACCATTTACAGTTTGAGTGCTCATTACATTTTGTACATGAAATGGACACTGATAACTTCAACATTTTACAGATTCTGAAATGACCCTAATGCTTATTGCGGTCTGGTATCTATCAGCATTCTAACAGTCATCAAGCTTATAACTGTAAAAGCTGATGCTTAATGCCTCTAAATGTCGTTAGCACTTTAGATTAGTTTTTCAAAATTAAATCCCCTCAATCGACTGAAAGCTATCATTACAGTCTGATGATTTCTCATCAATTTCATTCATGATCAGGAATCCTTGCACGCCTGATGTCAATTGTATTAGTTTACCAAAGAAGAATGAGGTAGACTTAAAGTACAGCATTGGCTCCTAAAAATGCAGCTTTAGAATTTGTGATTTAGTAATTAAGAAAATAAGTGTTTGTTGATTCTATTGTAAAGAATTAAACACTTGTGTGCTCTGACTTTCTAATAAGACTTTCCAAAGACTGTTTGGGACAGTGAAACATAACATTTAATCCAAAAATGTGGTCTTAGTGAGAAAAACATGAATGAATCTGACTTTAGGAAATAATGTCACCAAACGTTTTCATTTGTGCATGTTAGATATCACATGAATGTATCAGCTTCAGCTGTCAACTGCAACTAAAACATGGTAATCACCACATATTCCAAATTGTCAGACTACGCTAGACAGGCTGAGTCATAAATAGAACATGTAAAATAAAATGCCTGTTTGTGGAAAAAAATGCACGTGGCAAAAGAATGTAGATTCATCATGGTATTAATCATGACCTTTTTACTGGGCTGCAAAAGTGCTCTTTTATTTTTATTTTCCCCTCACACATTGCCTACTCCACCAACTGCAAGCAATCCTCCAAATGGTTTGCCAGTTAAGAGATAACATTTGTAATACACTTGTGACATTTGTGCCACCATCAGTGCCCTCTGAACAACAGGCATCAAACTCTAAGCCTCTGGTGCCCTTTGAACCACAGACACATGAGACTGGCCCTCTCTGACCCAGCTGTGCCCAGAGCGCTTCTCACTGGTCAATACAACAGACTGTGGGCATACTACAGCTTATTCAAAATAACCAAGACTAAGTTATGATTTTTCTTTGAACAATATTTTGAAAAAAAGAATATTTTACACCAGTTCTAAAATCTCTGCATCAGTTTCATGTGAATAAATGTGTGCACATCACAGTATATTACACACAGTTAGTGTTTGAACAAGAAAGTCATTTCAAACTTCAAATTTCACATATGTCAACAAGGCACATACTGTAACAGCACATAACAAAAAGACAAATGAAGTACACAATTGCTGAGAAGCTCAGGCCCTGAACAACGTGCTAAATGATAAAGTCCGCAAACACTCAAACGGCTGCTCTCTTATGTACTGGACTAGCAGCTCCGAGCAACACGCTTACACATTTGTTTTCATCTTGATTTAAGAGACGGAGGGACGGACATAAAGTAGCAGTTTCACCAGAACATAGACAATTACACGGTCATTCTTGCCGAAATAAAAAAATGCAAGTGGCAAAAAAATTAAGCAAAGTATAAGCAAAGCATAATGAGCCAGCAGTCCCATTCTCACAGGCAAAAAGAAAGAAATAGTAACTAAATAAAACTGGACAATGCACACATTAAACAATATATAAATGTCTCCTGTGTAGCATGATAAAATAAATGAATGTTTAAGGCATACTTGAGGTACATGTAATCTTTATTCTTGTGGCGTTTCATTGAAATGGGTTATAGCAGTGTCTTGCATGCAGTTTATTTATACACTACAAGCAGTATGCATATAAATGATGGGAGATGTTAAATTCTATGTGATCAAAACATTCTTTCATTATGCATAAAGTATATTCTAAGTATTGAAAGTTCTAATTACATGCAAAATATACTTACATGAATGGAATTATACCTTTATAACATGGAACAATAGGTGTAGTTGTGACACAGTTTAGGGTGGATGTCATAGCTATGGGAGGAACTGACAAAAGTAACACAACTGCCACTCTAAAATGTAAACAGAAGTAGGAAACAGCCATGGGCACATGAGATGTGTGATGCCATGTCCTTGAGACAATCATTCAGGATAATCTGAGCCATCTTTCATCCAACTTAGATATTTATCATGATAAAGATTTAGAGGTAAACTGTGAAAAAAAACAGTTTACAAAGCACACAAAACATAAATGATCAGCTACCCTTTTTTTTCCACTCGCCATTTCCAAATAAAAATATGCAGTTAAAGGTTGAATAAAATAAAGTCATGGTCATATAACATCCCCAGTGATCAAACACAGGGCTTTGTCTTATTAAGAAACATGACCGAACATATAAGTTTTCATGTACATTTACATTTTTCACCTCACAGCTCCTGCTGAATGTATAATAACCCTGTCTGCCTGAATACAGCAGAACATGGAGAATATATTTGGGTTTATATAACAAGTAATAAATGGTTCTGTAAATTCCATAACCGTTACAGAATACACATTGAGGTTCATTATCAAAAACAACTAAAAGAAAGCAGACAAAATGAGGAGAAGGTGGAAACAGAGGAGACGTGTATTAAGGGAGAAGTCAAACATTTTAAGTGATGCTGCTGTCCTACAAAAAGACAATATTACAGACAATCTCCTGGAGCAAACTGTCAGAGATTTGTGGTTAAGTGATGTAACGTAATAACAAAAGGGTCAGTTACAATGTGCAAACAACACAGTCTTTGTTTGAATATCCAGCTTTGAAAGACAAACTTTCAGTTGAAGACTGTGTTTTTAACACAGTTTGGTGATAAAATATGTACATAATTAGCAATATTGTAAATGGTACATAGGTAGCACACGTCAGGCTGAGATAAAGTATGTGATTCTGATGATTCAACAAAACTCAATGTGCAAAGTAATTCTGCCAAGTCTTACTGATCTGACACTGATAATCAAACATGGTCGCAACTTGGCTGCATTTGTTTGGACGGTAGGCTAAGGTCTCGTTTCTGTAGCTTATAAAAAAGAACCATGTCATGACTGTATACTTTGCACCATGATGCACGACAGGGAGAGAGCATGATGAAATAGTATACATGCATAATCATGGAGAAACATTCATGCAGGTCTACATTTCTAGTTTACTGCAGCAACTCCGACGTGGTCTTTTGGATCTGTCAAGTATTCCATCAGTTAGCAAGACTAGCCTTGAAGCACTGCTACTCATTGTAAAGACTACCCCTGAAGGAACAACCCTTTTGAACAGTAAAAAAAAGTGTATCAAATGTTAATTAACCAAGCCATAAATTCTTCTGCTTGAAAAGTAAGTAAAGTAATACAACAGTCATTGATATAACAATAATTCAAGACACTGGATAGCAGAACTAGCTGCAATTGAAGTTAAAACAACTAATGTGTCTTTCAGAACACTTACCCGTCCCCACAAAAAGCCAAAAGGCATCCTTACTCCTGAACACAGCCACAATTGTCCCACTACGGCCTGAAGCCACTTTTCCATTTTAGGCACCAACCTTTAGACTCAAGTTAAGCATGGTCAGTTTGGCATAGATATCCATACTAAGGAAGGGAGTCCAATGGATGTCTTAGTTCAAACGTTGTAAACATTTTGTCATTAATTAAAATGTCTTTATAGCATCTCCAGCATTCCTTTACATATCTTGCTCACTGACATCTTTGCCCACAACCTCCTTTTCACTTTTGTCTTTTTCATATTTGTTCTTTCCATTTGCCGTCACACTGTTACATGAGTGTTCAGCGGCCGTTGAAGGTGTCAGTTCACTTTTGTCTGCGCTAGAGATTTCTTTGAGATGGTCTGTGACGAGATCCTCTTTGTCAATGAGTGTTTCATCCTTTTGAATGTTATCACTGGATGTGTTTGAGGGCTTAATGGCAGCATATTTCCTTGTATACCGTCTGAATGCTCTCTGGATGACAAAGGCTGATGTGTCCTCCTGTTTGCGGCGGAGGGTGGTAGTGATGGGTTCGTAGGACACTTTGGAAGGATTGGAGGCCATGAAGCGCTCCTCCATCTGCCCCCTTAGGATGTCCATCTCCCCGCCCTCACCCAGCACACGTTTTGTGAATGCAAACAGGATGTCCAGGCAGTGAATGCGTTCACCACTCACCATGGGTAGATCCATAGAGATCAGTTCGATCTTGTTGGGCTTGGCTATACGTAATGGCGGTTCCAGAGCATCTGCAAATTCGGACAGCTTATTGTACTCCATGAACTGTGTTGCATGAGGGTCAAACCTTTCCCATACCTCATAAAACATTTCAAAATCATCTTCACTTAGTGGGTCTGCGCTCTCCTCAGTGGCCACACTAAAGTTTTCCAGGATGACTGCAATGTACATATTCACCACAATCAGGAAACAGATGATGATGTAGCTCACAAAGAAGGCGATTCCAACAGGAGGATTTCCACAGTCTCCTGTAACAGAACTGCCAGGATGCTCCGTGGTATTGCTACAATCATCTTTATGTTTGTTGAGAATGGGAGCTAGCAGGCCATCCCACCCTGCTGAGGTGGTGATCTGGAACAAACAGATCATGCTGTTGCCAAATGTTTCAAAATTGAAAAGGTCATCAATGCCTGCCTCGTGCCTGACATAAGCAAAGTTTGACATGCCAAAGATGGCATAGATAAACATCACCAAGAACAGCAAGAGACCAATGTTGAACAAGGCAGGAAGTGACATCATCAAGGCAAACAAGAGTGTGCGGATTCCTTTGGCACTTTTAATAAGGCGGAGGACGCGGCCGATCCTAGCCAATCGGATGACTCTGAACAAGGTTGGTGAAACAAAATACTTCTCTATCACCTCTGAGAGAAACATTCCTAAGGAAAGAAAGCAAAAACATATTAAACAAACTGTAAACAACACATGCATGTATGCAGGCAAAATTTATGATTTTAATTTACTTGAGCACCACAGTAAACAGTCATACCAATGATTGACAGGATGACTACGATGAAATCAAATACATTCCAACCATTTGTGAAATAGTACTGGCGGAGTGAGATCATCTTCAACAAACACTCTCCGGTGAAGATGCAAATGAAAACGACATTAATCCAGTAGAGAATGTTGTTCTTTTTGTCTGACTGGTCAGCAGTTTCAACCATCATGGCTACCATGTTTAGCCATATTAGAACCATTATTACAATATCAAATGCTTGTTTTGTGGTGAAGTCAAAGATGTATCCTTGAATTTTGTTCTGAAACAGACACAAGGTGGAGAAACAAAAACACATTTTAG
Source organism: Gadopsis marmoratus (assembly GCA_036023855.1). Taxonomy (NCBI): domain Eukaryota; kingdom Metazoa; phylum Chordata; class Actinopteri; order Centrarchiformes; family Percichthyidae; genus Gadopsis; species Gadopsis marmoratus. Next base: position 40,656 of record JAVQJF010127098.1, on the reverse strand, counting down.
GTGCTATGAAACAACGGTCAGACTTGTAATGCAAAAAAGGGTGTCATGGGTGAAGTTACATACTGATGGTCTAGGAATAGGTTTCTGTGGTTTCTTTGACCCCAACTTTTTCATGGCATTGTAATATTTCTTCTGTTCTTCGGTCATGAATATGTCTTGACCTCCTAGGTAAAGGGGGGATGTGAGGCATGTTAAATCACAGCAAAGGTGATGAGGTGATACTACAGAAAGTGAAACCTAAAATAATGCTTTCAAATATTGCATTTCCGATCAGAATATCAAGTCAAAATATCACATTTTGTTTAGAAAGCAGATGATACTTATCTTCTTCTTTTGCTGATTGAAATTGTCTATGATGACACCAATAAAGAGATTGAGTGTGAAGAAAGCTCCAAATATAATGAAAATAACAAAATACATGTACATAATCAGGTTGATCTCATACTCTGGTTGTTCTTCTGGCTATAATAGTGAAAGAAAATGGAGACATTAGTACGTTAAAGTTATAATCCTTAAGCTACAAGTCCTGGTTGATTTGGCAACAGGTGCTAACAGCATTTAATATGACAGGTCCTAGAATTCTGGGTGAAGCAACACTTCTTGACCAGACCTTTTGTTTACAGCAAAGCCAAACAAACTCATGTTGTTGTAACGGAGATGTTAGTAATAATTGCAATTGTGATCTGATTTCAGGCTAGTTTTTTGTTTTCGACACTACAGCCTACTACGGCATAGTACAACGATTAACTGCAGCCTTGACATGGCATTACTAGTAATTCATTAAAAATATTGTTGTACATTAAAAAATCATACATAGAATAATATTTATGTATTCCTTGTTATGCAATAACATTAGTGATTTAGCCTTTTGCAAGATACTGTGGTTGTTCACTGTAGGTCCAATCCTAAAATTGCCCCTGGTTGTGATTTGATATCAATGTGGAATGGAAAATTAATGTCACAATGAAAAAGAATGAATTCACTTATAAATGACAAGAAGCTAAATATGTTGTCATATAACATCATACAACAATGTGTGTTCCTTTATAAATCTTTGTTTGGTTTATTTGTATTTAGGCATTTGAAATCTTCCATACATAGAGAGATGATTACAGGATGTATTGCTGAAAAAATGACAACCATAAATAGTGTCAAAAATGTGATTTGATTTCAGGAAAATCTTAAAAGTATTGCAATATTGAGAGGCACAATTTATAAGAAAGATTCTAAAATGTAACAAACAGAATGAGACAACCATGACAATTTGATTACCTTGCTTGGAGAGTCCACAGCAGCATACATGATATCCATCCAGCCTTTGAATGTAGCCTGCATAGAAATGAATATCCACAAAATATATTGTTGTTTCTGCCATTGCCAATTTTCTACCAATACCAATGACCTATTTACAAGTTTAAAATTGCACTTTACACTTACAAATTATTCAGATACTCACCACTTGCAGCAGTGCAAGGTAACCGAAGCCAACATTGTCAAAGTTGATTTTGACGTTCTTCCAGCGAGCAACGTCATCACCCAAGGCCAAACAGTCATTCTTGTGTTTCACCACTGATGGAAGGAAATGCTTATCTGTGGTTCTGTTGACACAATGGTAGTACTTCCCCGCAAATAAGTTGACTCCCACGATGCTGAAGATAAGCCAGAAGATGAGACATACCAGCAGCACATTGAAGATGGAAGGAATGGCTCCCAGCAGGGCATTGACAACCACCTGCACACCAACACACAAACATGACCCATGTGTACAGCAGGCAGAGATCACAGAATGTGGACCTGATCCACAACACTGTATGCTCTGGTAATGGTAATATTAGGAAAACACGAGAGTGAATGTTTCAGTGCCAACATAAACATCAGCACAAGATCATCACAGCTATGACTAACACCAAAGCTTATACACAATGATAACTGCATGGCAAAGGTGGGGAAAGAATTAGGATAGGAGGCTGGAGATTGATGCTGTGTATCTAAAAGTGGTTTTAGAGGGTTACATTAAATTCTAAGGAAACATGGAAACAGAACACCTTGTAGCGGCAGGCTGACGCCACAAAATGTGCTTACTGTAAACAGAAACATAAATAAAACATGAAGACACCATGTTAAAGAGCCCAGCAAGCAATATCCAAAGCAGTGAAATTATAACAGAAACTAATGTAGCGCTATGGATGGACGTGAAAAGCTGTTCATGCAAATAAGGGAATTCACTGGCTCCCACGTGAGGAAAGACTATCGTCTTAACAGTGCTATAAATGTAGACCACCATGATATGAAAGCAACTAATCACTACACGCTAAATTGATTTCAGCAGCTGACAACCCTCCCTCTTCAGCTACGTAAGTTAGTAAGCCCAGTTTAGACCATGAATTTATCTAAACAATTTGTTGCCCGGAAGCAGTGACTTTTTGGAGTCTCGTCATCACCAGGAGGCTTCCAGGCAACCAATGGAGACTTCATGAGGTCACTGCTCCCAGCCAAAAATATTACAGCACGTAACCCACCATAAAACCACAACTTGGTGATTTTACACTTACACCGTTTTTGTATGGGTTAAACAACTGGGATAAAGCGTGTTAATTAGGGAGTTTTAGAAGTACTGGTAGGCAGATTTGTTTAATCTTTGGACAGAGCCAGGCTAGCTGCTCTACCGTGTTACCACTTCTTATTCTAAACCAAGCTAACCGTGTACCTTCTCTTAGCTTCATATTTAATGTACAGATATATCTGTAGAGTAATATCAATTTTCTCATCTAATAAGAAAGTGGATAAACGCATTCCCCATAATGACAAATGATTGCTTTATTCAAAAATCCTGCATCACCGGTGTATAATTAAATGGTAATTTAAAAAAAGGGGATGTAGTCAACGTTGTCATTTAAGTATTTAAGTCAGAGGACAAATAACAACTGGAGAAAGAGGATTAGGGAAGGAGAGGAATGCTTCATTTACATGCAACACACTTTTGGGGTATCTGCTCTCTAGGTCTGGCAAAGTTACTGAGCTTGATGCTGCTCTTTGCCTGTGCCTGTGCTCTGTACCGGCGAAGGGAGCTGGTGGTAGGCTGCGTCGTGACTCAGAATGGGTGGGGAAATCCAGTGACTCTTACCCTCATGCCTTCAAACCGTGACAGGGCTCTCAGGGGCCTCAGAGCTCGTAGGGTTCTCAGAGACTTGATGGCACCGAGGTCAGAATATCCGATGGCATTGGCTACCATGCTGACCAGAGAGACCTAGAATGCATGCGCACACAGGTGTCAAGTCATAACCAGAGGAGACACGTTTCACTCAGTTTAAAACATTCTCAGATACTACAGCATGTCTTTCGAACAAGAAAAGAAGTCCACCTAAGAATTGTTTAAAAAAATAGGTGTATTTGTGTTTCTGTGTAAGCCGCAGTGTTTCAACCTACGTACGTCAACAATGAGGAAGTCCAGCCAGCACCAGGCATTTGTGAAATACTTGGCATATCCATACGCCACCCACTTCAGCAGCATCTCCAGAATGAAGATGTAGGTGAAGATTTTGTCTGCAAACTCCAACATGGTCTTAATGGTCTTTCTCTTCTCAATGTAGATGTCTTCAAATGCCTGGATATAAAGAGAATCACAGTGAGTAATTAATTGTGAATATGAATACAAATAGAATAATCTTATTCAAAATCTTGATCTTACTTTGCAAAGAATGTGAATTTTATTTTTGTAACACACCAGAACAGTGAGAACAGAGTGCGGTGAGACTCAGTAACATTAAATGAAATTCTCTTTAAACACAGTGGCTTGAGAATCTACTGCTTGACGAGAGATGCCATGTACAATATGTAAATACATGAGAGCAGCCAAATCAGGTGTCAAACTATCAACATTTTAATTCATGCACGGACTTACCAGTGCCCCACTGCTCAGTAGGATCATGAAGATGATGAAGCTCTCAAACCAGTTGTGCTCCACTATCCGGTAACAGGTCTTTCTTAGCGTCCACCACACCTTCCACCAGCCCACATCCGCATTTACCTGACAACACTGGAACCTTTGCACACAGCCTGAGCAGATACAAAAGGCAGATGGTGACTTTCCAGTGTAATATGCAGTATCAGATTAACACCAAGGCTGTAGTAGGTTAGATGGTGGCAGTGGTTGTATTAGTATTCACCATCAGGAAAGCAGGCGTCAGGTTCCATAGATTCTTCCAGTTCAAAGTCTACAGACTCTCCTCCCTCCCCACCTGCCATACCATCCACTGTGCTGCCCTCAGAGGAGCTGAACTGGCCGTCGTCATCTATAATCTTCAGATGAAGCCGGGTGAAACCAGTGTTAGATGAGAAAAATATAACAGAGCCATGGCAACTGTGAGGGGCTGACATGCTGAGCACCTGCCTATCCACATACTTCATGCACCCCATAGCTCTTCAAAATGAAATTATTTTCATACAAAAATAGTATTAAAAAAATACCAAGAGACGTGCACAAGACATGTGCAATTGGTTTGTTTTAACCGCAACTGAAACAGACGTCAGCTGCATGTCTCGTTTATGGCTGCTAATGCGGTGCAGGGAATGATGAAAGCACATTACTGCAATATACAGCTCTGGAAAAAATTAAGAGACCACTGCAAAATTATCAGTTCTCTGGTTTTACTATTTATAGGTATGTGTTTGAGTAAAATGAACGTTGGAAAATTTGGAGTGGTCGCTTAATTTTATCCAGAGCTGTACTGTGAGTATTAAAGTCAATGCGTTGTGCTTCAATCCATCCATTCTGGTTCTGTCAGAAAATCAAGAGTAAACTGTATAACATTAAGTATTGCATTTCTTTTGGAACTTTTGGAGCACAAATGTTTCTGTGAAATCAGGAAATCACAACGAACCACCGATACGTTGTCATCATTCCATTATGAGTCTCATTTTCAAATGACATACAGTATATCCTGGTTGGGAAATGCATCATTATAGATCAATGGATTTGATGTCACGATGCAAAATCCATTCACAGTTTTGTCAAAATTGAAGAAAATTAAACAAGAATGAATTTAACTTCAATTTAAGTAATAAACTCAACCTAACCTAAGAATCAAATCAAAGAAAAACTGATTTTACACTAGTAATTTCGCAAAGAAAAGGTTTTGATAAATACTCCAGCATCAACCAAATTACTATTTCAGGACTGGAGGGTGAAAAAAAAAGATTATTGGATGGTTATTGTAAATGAGGCAGGCAATCTCCATGATGAGTGTAATGTATAGCAAAGTTTGTCTGTAAATATGTAAAGCAGCAGCAAGCAAGCAGCAATGATGACTTTGCTAACAAATCTTCTCATGTAGGCAAAATCAGTTAAAGCTGAGACAAAATTTGTAAGTAAAAGTACATTTAGAAAGTAAATAAATGAGTAAATTAGCAGCAACAACAATGCAACAATCACATAATAGCCAGTCAGAGTGATTTTTAGTTTTTTCTTTGATCTTTTCTCCAACACAAAGCAAAAAGCCTTATTAAGAGAGGGATTCAGCTCTCAAGCACTCAGACTCAAATGGCACATAATGTAATCTGTACACGGGTATTTTCCTGTCTGTGTGGCCTCTTCTCATTAAAGGATCATGGTATATGGGATCACATGCTCATACCTCATTGCCATTGACTCTGGGCAAAGTGCTCCAACGTGACTACAGCCATGGCTCATACCACTTAGCTACGAACCACAACCATCACTGAAATCCTTTGTCATCCTTCACACATCACAAACATTACTCTGCTTGTGCTATGGCTGACAAGACAGGGTTTTAAAGGAGCATTATTTAACTAATCTCTAACAAAAAAGGTACCTTGATGGACCAATTGGACCAATCCACAAGAGCATCCTTACCACATGGCATCCTGCTGCATCAGATGAGGCACTGCTGAAGTCCTCTGTGTTGAGGTTTTCAAAGTCGGACTCTCCCACAGCGATCGGGACAATGACGGTCAGACTAGGATTGTTGATGAAAGACATTATAGAATCATCACTCTTGCTGCTGACTATGTACTTGTCTCCGTTTTTGTCCACTCCGGTCACATCCCCGTTGCCATTCTTAGGAAAGTCTTTGATGGTATGGTTGGGGACACCATTCGGCCCTAAAGGTTTGTGGAGCTCATCCAGAGATTTGTCCTCGCCCTTCCCTTTCTTCTTAACCTTGAGGCAGACACTGTTGCAGCTGCTTCGAAGCAGGGACTTTGCAAAGGCAATGCCTTTATGAATCCGTCCAAGGGCAACCTGCAAATTGTTCATGTCGCTGTCATCTTCCGTTGCTGCCAAGTTGTCAGCACTGAACGAACTCAGCAACAGGGCCAGGAACAGGTTCAGCACCTAGCAGATAATGACATGACTTCACATAAGAATGGCTTACATTTTAGCTATTGTACTTTACGATAACAGCAAAACATGTGTAGCTACAAAACTGGTTCATGGGTGATCAATCAGCTAAATCTACAAGAACTGGACAAGTTGAACTCATGAATTGAACGATAAGAGATGATAATGTACCACAAGGTTTCCAATAACCATGACCATCATGTAGACAATGATGCACATGGTCGTCCCAGCCACCTCCATACAGTCCCACATGGTCTCTATCCACTCTCCACAAAGCACTCGGAACACAATGAGGAATGAATGGAAGAAGTCATTCATGTGCCAACGGGGCAGAGTGCAGTCGGCAGAGATTTTACACACACATTCCTTGTAGCTTTTACCAAACAGTTGCATGCCCACCACAGCAAAGATGAAGACGATAATGGCCAGCACCAGAGTCAGGTTGCCCAAAGCCCCCACTGAATTACCAATTATTTTGATCAGTGTGTTAAGAGTGGGCCATGATTTAGCCAACTTGAATACTCTCAGCTGTAAAAAGAGAAGAAACATGAGTCATTTCACCTGTTTCTGCACTCAAAATGCACTTGAACATATCGGCCATATGAAACATATCTAAACTCACCAATCTGAATGATCTCAGAACAGACATGCCAACCACATTTTCCAAACAAAGCTCCATCAAGCTTAAACTGACAATGATTCCATCAAAAATATTCCATCCCTCCTGAAAGTAAAAGTATGGGTCCATAGCAACGATCTTGAGGACCATTTCCGCCGTGAAGATGCTAGTGAATACCTTTATAAACAAAAAAAACAAAAAAACAAAAAAGAAATACTGATAATTTAGAAACATGATATCTATTTTGCAAATAACATTTTCAGTATCTTACACTCTACAGTCCACTCACCTGATTGCCCACACTCAGCATACGGGAGAAACTCCCGGTCATCGGATAATGCTCCATGGCCATGAACAATGTGTTGAGTACAATGCAGATGGTGATGGTTAGGTCCACAAATGGATCCATCACAATTAGTTTAACTACCTTCTTGATCTTTAGCCATAGTGGACAACATTCCCAGATGAGGAAGGTGTGGGCAAAATTGTACCAGCAAGGAGGACACTTCTGCCTCGACTCTTCAAGCTCTGAACACACAAGTGATGACAAAACAGAAAATTAAATACTTTTACGTGAAAGTACAATTTTCCTTTTCAATACCCAATATACAAAGACCATGGTATGCAATACCTACCCTCCATTGTGCTTGTTATGACACTAGCTATGCTATGAGCTCTCTGTCTGACCTCTGGGCCCTCGAGGCAGTCCATAAACTCCTGGTGTGTTCCTCCACTGGCCGATCTGTACTCTGTGTCAGTTGTGTCAGCCTGGAGATAGAAACCCTTGTTAAAGATATATAACTGTATTACAGAAAATAAGTTGCATGTTACCATGGATATACAGTTGGTATTTTGCATCACATTGCAAAGCTGCAAAAGTAAAAGGAATTGTGCATTTGAAAATTGTATATGTCTATACCAGGATAACTTGGTACAATAATGGCACCCTGTTGGGACGGTCAGAAGCCGTAGTTATGCTTGCCAATCACAGTGGATGGAGAATCAAAAGTTTAACGGTAAGAACATTGCTTTTGTCATTCCTTTAGCATCCACCAAGGCTCTCGTGTCTAACAAGGGTGGTGGGACATTTTGCAAAATGCTTCCTCTGTGTCACAGAGGTTCACGCCAGTGTATCACAGATGGAAATATTTCTGAAGGGTTTAAAGTATCAGCCACTTTATCCTTAAATCTTGCAACAGAATTTTGAAAAATTGCTTATGTTTTTAGTCATGCTTAGCAGCATGATGACATTTTTGGCTTCTAGTTAAATATCTCAACAACTATTGGACGTATGGTCATGAACTTTGGTATACAGTACATCAATACCTAATCAAGACAAGATTTATTTTAACTTTGGTACTTTGGTTTATGACCAAATACCTGCAAACCTAATGGCATTCACATAAGCCTCAGCTGTATTCTGTTTTGTGCTAATGAGCAAATGGTAGCATGCTAAAATGCTAAACTAAGATAGAATTAAATGGCTGCTCCTTAACATATGAATCATTCTAAAACAAAAAACATGCTTTGCAAAAAGATCAGCAATAATGTTAAGTGTGTATCGTTGACAGGTTGAAATTTGAGAAAACACTGGTATGACCTTCACTTAATTTCGCATTAAGGTGCACAGCACAACACGCAGTGTGAGTGAGACAGGAAAAGGACAAAGAAAAAGAAAGAAAAGAAAACCGAAATAGATAGAGCTATGAGCTATAGGCTATATGCAAATGAAAGAGGGCCATCAGGCCTAGACAGCCCTTTCTTACATTGTCTCCAGTGGAGGCCATATCTACTGTCACTTTAGGCAGAAGGAGCCCCACAGGTGACGATGGGAGTGAATTCCCACCCACCAGTGACACAACCCCATTGCAGTCTACAGAGCTGTGCTTGATCCCATTGGGTGAAAGTAGGAGATGCGAGAAGAAGCTGCACTGGCTCGTACTGCTGCTGCGTCGATCACAACTCCGGGGAAGAAAAAAAGAGCTCTTCCGACTCAGGCTCTCTTCAAAAATGCTGTTCTCATCATCGGCAAACTCATTTTCTGAGGCCACGTCCTGTGTTTGGCTTTGGAAACTAAAAAGGCTGGTCCTGCTGTTTCGTCTGGGGGAGAACAGGGGTCCACGAAAACTCAGAAAGGACTAGGAGAGAAAGATATTCTTCAGTGGATACATGATACATGCCGATCGTAAAGAAGAAAGAACGTTGATGGCAGAGATCATCATATGTATGATGATGATGGCGATGCTGATGATGATGGTCATAATGATTAATTCAAAATGCATCTTGATGGTGATTAATAATGACAAGAACATCAGAAGTTGATCAAGACAAAGAAGAAGATGATGATTGTGATGATGATGATGGTGATGATGATGGTGACGGTGGTGATGGTGGTGGTGGTGGTAGTTATGATGGTGATGGTGATGGTCATAATAATTAATACAAAATGCATCTTGATTGTAATTTATAATGACAGGAACATAAGAAGTTGATGAAGATAACGTTGCATTGGGCTTAATTGCACGACATGAAAATAATCACGGAATTTGTGTCACGAGGATCAGGAAAGTTAGTATATAAAGTATATATAAAGTTTATATAATATATAAAGAACATCCTCTAATGAAACACATGCTGAATATTGTGAACTCCAACACTTGGACGTTGGCTTGCTTGCTATCTGCCATTCAAACGGCTGTAATGTAAGTCAAAGCTTGGTAATTACATTGTGAATCCATTTGCTTCTCCTGCCTGTCACTCATTTCGAGCTCTGCAAAGAGCCAGGGAGTCTTCTCACTGACAAAAGTTAGACAGAGCTTAACAGCACATATCTGCCATAAGAGAACACTTATCACAGACTGGAGGTTTGATTCCTCCTGATAAAATCTTAAAAAATAGTGAATCTTTTACAAACTGTGGCCATTACAAGCACTGCTACTGTCGGACAGGCTCAGTAGATGAGTCAGTATTTTTACATTATTTTACAATAAAAAAGGTGCAAGTCATTGTCGATATAGTGAATATTACAGCATACGCCACTGTGGGACTGTAAAATAGAGATTGGGAGACGTTGCATCTTAAGAAACTGGGCACTTTAAGCCCAAGAGGGTTAAATGAAGAATTAGACTTAAAGTTGTCTGTCTGCTGGATTATATTTGTTTTCCATTAACAACTAGAAGTGTAGTTCTTGGATGCGTTAAGTTCAAATGTTGATTGACTTTGACATTATTTGTAGATGTTAATTGATGAAGGTGATTTAAATACACTGTAAAAGTACAGTGAAAAAGTAATCGGAATAATAAGGTTGAAAGAGTACAGAATTGATTTTACTTGTATTGAAAAATTGATATTCAACCAATGAAAAAGTGTATTTGTTAGAGAATAATGTAAATAGTTAGTTGTATGTTATACTCTGTATGTAGGGATCTAAATGTTTTTCTTATAGTATTTGTATAAAGTAAGGATAATGAGATTTTGTAAATAATACCTTTGAAGAAAAAGAAAACAGTTAGGTTTAGTATACATGGTATCTATGGTGATATATCAGTCACATGACAGATCAATGCGTTATTTAAGTAAACGGCCAAGATAGCCAAAAACCTTTGTGTGTGTGCTCTCAAAGCAAAAACCTGGGACTGTGAGCTGAAAAAAACCATTTAGATATTATGTTGAAATGTCTAACTAATGTCTGTTGAAATTTTATCAGTTTTGAATGATTCACAATCACTGTAATGAAGATACGTAAGTAAAAATAAAGGGAAATGTACTGCATAAAAAGGGGCTTTAGAATTGACAGGGGACATATTAAGCTGGAAGCAGGGCAACAGTTAAAGATGCATAGGTTGCAGAATATCACTGTTTTCGCAGACAAATCATACTGACAGATCGTACTGAACCTGATGTGCGGTCGAGCATTTCATGTCATAGCTGAGGAGGTTTGCGTCCACAGAGAAGCGGCAGCGAGCTTTCTTCATGCTGTCCTGTGACTCGGATTTAGGAAACTTCTCATCAGCCCCTTTGCCCTCCTCCTCTTCCTTTCTTTTTTTCCGCCTGTTGCGTCTCTCTTTGGCACTTTTGGAGCTGAGCTTGGAGGTGTCAGAGGAGCTCTCAATGCCGCCGACTTTGTCGCTGGCCTCCCCGCTCTCTGCAGCAGCTGCAGTTGCTGCTGCCTGGAAGAGAGGAGGGAGGACAATGGGGGTAAACATGTGGAATAGATCTTTGTGATTCTTATACTGCTCAGTTTTTGCTGAAAACTGTGTCAAAGTGGTGTTCAACTGCATGGAGAGGTTTGGGTTCAGTTTCAAGCTTAACACAACTTTTCCATTAAGTGAGAACCAAAGAGTAAGAAGTAAGAATTTAAGTATAAATTTGCCCTTTACTTGAGTAGTTCCAAGTAGTTCAGTGGAAATACTTTCTACTCAACTACATTGTTAAGGAGATTTTAGTTTAGTTTAGTCTTACTTTACAGTTTAAGATTTTAGAAGCAAAATAGTTAAATTGGCTCAATATTAACCAAATTCAACAGAATAATTCTGCAATTTATTATGAATACATCAGTAATAATACTCCAGTTAAATAATGCCACCACCCACAACCCCCCTATTAATTACTTTGATATTTTGTAGTCTAGCTATTAAGTTAACACCCCAGGTTTGCTTAAAACCCCAAATTCAGAGAAAATTCCGAGGAAATACCACTGATGGGGCCATTTGTTTGCATTGAGAACATTTACATTTGGTGCTTAAAGTACATTTTGCTAATAGTACTTAAATAACATTTTCAGTGCAGGCCTTTTATTTGTAATGGAGTATTTTTACATTGTAGTATTTCAAGTTTTACATAAGTAAAGGATCTGATTATTTCCTCAACCACTGGTAAAATCTGGGATGTGAACTGGATGGTTTGCTGTCTGTCTATAGACTCATAATCATGATACCAGTGTGCATGGAAACACTTATCTCATCTCCTACCTGCTCTGTTTCGTCAAAAACTAATATGTTCTAGAACTGAAAACAAAATGCATCCCAAACATCGGAATCAGTCCTTGTTAGAAACTAATGTGTTGGAGTGACGGTATGACACTGACTTATATGGCAGCCTTGGATTTTCCTGTACCTGAGCATCCTCTTGCTGCCGTTTCAGCTGCTCAAGCATGGCCTGAAACTCCTCCTCCTTCGCCTTCGCCTCCTTTATGGTGGCCTGGCTCTGCTCCTCGTAGGCCATAGCTACCACGGCCAGGATCAGGTTGATCAGGTAGAAGGAACCAAGGAATATCACCAGCACAAAAAAGATCATGTAGGGCTTCCCAGCTGCCCGCAACGTCTGGAAGGAAAATCAACAATGTGCTGGTATACTTATTTTATATACTTATACTTCATATACTAATGGATTTTTCTTCTTCATTTCTTCATGCATTTAGCTCATTTTGCTGTATTACTGTTTGCTTTACTTACTGATATTACAATTCTAAACAGTGCCTATTCAGTGTACACCTATTCAAGTTGTGTTTGCCTGAGTCACAGTGGGACTCATCTTTTATCCTTCCTTCATTCAGAGGTTTATTTGAACACACGTAATGCAAATATTATAACGTGAGAATGCTTTGTCTTTGACAGAGCCGCTTCTTAACACAGCAAGCTCTACCTGTTTATGCATTTACTGAAGCAGACAGTACAAATACAGCATCCTCCACCACACAAAAGGTCAAAGATTTAATCAACCTGCCACCAAGCACATCCTTCTCACAGGGTCGCTGAGCAACCAAAGGGCCGACACCCATAATGGCACTGAAGCAATTTACCACAGCTGTTAAAATACCAGGGCTCGATATATATTTATGACAAAACAAACAAACTGAATTAACACTCGAGTGCTTTTCGGCATTTTAGTGTTAGCCTTACAGACACCCTGCTCAATCACTCTATTACAGATGTGAGGGATCTTTAAATTGACTGACAAAACACATAACACTAGAAAATCGGTTACTCCTGCTCAATATGTACTTTTGTTCCCTAGCAGTCATGGGTACATTCAAACATTTATTTTGGTTCTATGTATGTCATTAAAAAAGAACATGTCCTGTTGTTATTGCGGTTCACCAGATTTCACACTTGAGCCACTAACTCTCCTCTCTCTCCATAAGCTGCCACCCGCTCACATGATGTAGACACAACGTTTTCATTTTTATGCATATTTTTTCGTAAATCCTTTTACTATCCTGCAATAATCTTTCTTACCGGTGCGGTCACCCCTAGTGAGTATCATAACACACCTCAGGTCGTTAAATGTGAAATTGTCTCTTTTTAAAAATCTGACATGAATCTGAAACTGAATCTGACAAAGCATTTATCTGCAGTGGCAAAAAACAATGCTGGATATTATTATTTTTTTACTAGAAAAATGTATGTTTAGGTCAATCTTATCATTCAAGTTATATCTGTATTCCTCGCATATAATTGACTATAACTCACTGTATACCTACTGTATCTCACCTATTTTCTTTAATGCATTTTCTTTTAACCTGTAGTGTTTATATTGCATGCGATTTGAATTTTAATTGTTCATTATTGTGATTATCTTCACTGTATTACTATTTTACATAAAACATTTAGTAATTGATATAGTCAAAAATACATGTGTTTATATGCATTACATGCTTCTTCCAGTCTTGCTAATTCCAATGCCTACCTGCTGGTAAAGGTTTTCCCAGTAATCCTGCGTCATGAGTCTAAAAAGAGAGAGGAAGGCCCATCCAAATGAGTCAAAGCTGGTGTAGTCATAGTCTGGGTTCCTTCCCACTCTGATGCAAGAGAACCCCTCTGGACACTGCCTGCAACAAACAGAGAGTCTGTGAAGCTCAGATGAAATCATCCCCGTACGGTAATGTTAATGCAGAAGCAAATGAGTCATAAAAGGATTATTTTTATTTTATATTGGGTCTAGTGATCTAGCAGTTGGGCAACAAGCTTACCCAGCTTCACTGCCATTTCCACAAAGCAGTGGATCTCGTTTGTCTGGAAGGTAATAATGGTTACCTGATGGGAAAAGAAGGAACATTACAGTTTTGCTATCTGTGGTGAGGACTGTGGGTGTCACCAGTGGTTGCAAAGAAGAATGTGTGAAAGTTTGTGTTGACACTGGGTTAGAGACACAACTCTGTGGCCGTTTTGAGTCTGTAGTTAGTGGTGTTGTATTGGGTGGCATTATGCTGGATGATGTTTCTAGTGTGTCTTTGTCCACCCCAATGAGGAGGACAAAATCCATCTCACAATATAATACAGTCCAATACTGTACAACATCAGCATTAAACATAGCATCATAAATTACAATGTACTGCATCTCTGACACAATGTCAACAAAAACTAAACATTAAAAGCCTCACATAGATAGAAAATGTTGTAGGGTTGTTGTATTTGATTGCACTAGATTGTAGAGGCGTGCCTAATAAAGTACACCTTATACAAGTTATATCTTAGGTTTTTGTTTTGTGCAGGATCAAGTTGTGACGAACTCAAATTAGAACAGAGTATGAAATACTCACTTTCATTGAGCGAGTAATCAGTCCAGTTGAAAAAGTCTGTTCCATTCATGTAGGTCTCATTCGAGGTGGAATTTACTGGCATCAGTACGCACTTTTGCTTTAAATGGCCCATAAACAGTTGTAACCCTATGAGGGCGAAGACGCTCAAGCAGAAGACGGTGAGGATCATCACATTGGCGAGCTTCTTCACTGACTGGAACAACGCACCAACGATGGTCTTCAGGCCTGACAGGTACAGTATCACTTAGTATAAATAGTCAATTAAAAGACACTGACAACATGAAGAGTAGGCACGCGCAAACCACACAAAGTGATTCCAGCGAGCTCTGTCTTTTAAGAGTACTCCACCGATTTACCACTGCATTCCCATTCTTATTTTTGGACTCGTAATGGGTATTGTTTTATATATTTTAAAAAGGATCAAAATCAGTGCAGCAGAAGAAGATATATTGTTTTTTTTATTCCATGCATTTTTCTTCCTTGCCAAAACCTGGCACCTACATTACCCACAATGCAACTTGCCTTCCAGACAGTTCTGTTGGGGATTCGGGTGTGTTATGCTAGTAGCGGCTAATGTAGCCCCAAGCCTCTAGCCTCAGGCAGAAATGAGAAGCGAGCTACAGAGATCTTGTGAGTTCACATCTTTCAAACTCCATGCCCCCAGATTCTTTTCATCTCCAAACATGTAGTCTTAATTTATCAGATTTTGTACATCTCCCTCTCTAGCCACAAAAGGCTTTATTTAACTTTTTCACATACGCAGTAGTCCTCCCGAAGACCTGTAAACAGATGTGTTTGATGTGTGAAATCGGTGGAGTTCCCCTTTAAAGTAACACATTCATTATCATTTTTTTCCTCTTCTAAGCCATAAGAAAAAGATCTTTCACAATTGAGCAAACACTAGAAATACTACAGGAAAATAAGTCTTTAGCCACTCTGTTTTGATAACATTTTGCTCTCAACTCCTTTGACATCATGGAGGCTGTTTATCACTCAGAATTCAATGTGGTAATCAGACAGAACATAGGAAATTCGGGTCATGCAGGTCAATGATGATGCACATGCAACAATAATGGGACAAGCCCTAACCACAGATTACACGACATTATGCCTTCATTAACAAGCATACAGGAGCAAATTGCAGTCAAGTAATAATCTACTCAGAAGCATCAATGCAAGAAACACAAGAAGCAGATTGTTCAAAACACATACACAAATGCCACAGATCTCACAGAGTAACTGTGCAAGCAATATCTACTATTCCCCTGTAGCAGGGAAAACACACAAGAACATTAAATCTTTAATTTTGCTGTTTAAGATTCCTGATTACACTGGGTACGCTGCACACAAGAGTCAAACAGCTGTACCCAGGAACTGATCCATTAAAGACCAGAAGACACACAAATTCGAACTAGAGCTCATCTGGGATGCCCAAGATTGTTTTTACAATTGTGGATATTCAGATTGCTGAAACAACTCTGTGAAGATATCTGTGATACGGGAGGTGGACGGGCAGGGTCACACATGTCATGACAGTTGCAGAAGGGTGGGGTAATTGGAGGAGGGGAGTTTGGGCGGCAGCGGGAGAAATCATGCAAGAGGCTAACTATCATGCACTTACTCCTACTGCTTACCTGGGATAACTGAAATAGCTTTAAAAGCTCTCAGCACTCTGAATGTGCGAAGAGCTGAAAAATTCCCTAGGTTTACAAACTCTGTTACATACCTGCAGGGAAAGTTAGAATTACTATGGCATACTGACTGAGACAACAATTTACTTGACATAGCTTGAAGCCCACAATTTTGAATAGATACACTTCACAAGTACATTTTAGTACGTACAGCATCAGGTGAAGCAGTCTCTGTATAAACTGAGTCATGAGTCATCACATTGGTGAAAATGATAACGAGGTGACTCTGATGAGCAATAAGATATGCACCACGTCCCATGTGATACAAACTTAATGGACAAGTCTGGTGCTATTTGATACTAAACACGGCCACTGTAGTTGAGTCAATCCCACATACATCGTCATGCTGCCGTGAATACTCACTAGCACTGATTTTTTTGTAAATGAAACTAGAAATTTGTGAATATATTTTACAAGATTTACATCTTGACTAGGAACGAATGGGCTCGAGTGCCACATGTTCTAATGCATCATTAGTTTGGGATTTGTTGCCTATTAGAAATACAGAGTAACACCAGCCTTATCCTTTAAGGCCCTTAAAAAATTGCTTTAGAGCTAAATGAGAACTGGTAACACAGATGTACGTTTTCCAATTTTCCAAGTAAGTGATCATACTTTAGATCATTTGTTGCAAACTGTAACACATTCTGACAAAACTGTTGCTTTTGTTAGCAACAGTGAAACCAGTGAAAACCTGTTTGCTCTCTACACCTTCAATTCAGGCTCAATACTAAGGAGCCTTTGGAGAAAAGCTGTAACAATTGTTCAAGCATGTTTCTAACTGACTGAACATGTGGAAAGTACTTACGCCATCACAATGACACTGAAATCCAGCCAGTTCCAGGGATCTCTTAGAAATGTGAACTTGCCTATACAGAACCCTCGAGCTAAAATTTTAATGAGGGACTCAAGTGTGTAGATTGCAGTAAATGTGTACCTGTTGGAGACAGAACGTAGTTGTTAAACTAAACCACATTTTCACTGTGTGTAATATACTGTATTTGTGAGTGTAATTCATGGGAAACTTACTCTACATTCTTTGCCCAGTCAGGGGGTCGATTCAGTGTCATAAATCCACAGTTGGCGATGATCGTGCACATGATCACTATACTGAACAATTTGCAGGCAATTGTCAAGGAAGCCACTTGTTCTATTGGTGAATTAATACTGTAACACCTTATTTGTAAAATTCATCATATGTCATGCAAGCTAGCAATATACTAAACAATTCACCCATCGTGGATTGTAGGATCATAACCACAGATTTAGTGTGGACTCAAAATAAACAAAATTCATGCTTAGCAGATTCGTATCTCAATGAAAGGATATGAGTGTACCAAAATCCCAATTGATATTCTTCTAAGAAGGTTGAAGGGGCTCAGGAGGTACAAGGCAGGAGCGGCGTTGAAGCGGAAGATGAAATTTCCTTTGTTTAATACTATGAACGTCTGACAGAGAAAGAGCGGAATGTATACAAATACTCTGACTTGAAAGATCTGATTATACTTATACTATCATAAGAAATGATAGTATCATAGGGTTACTTGGCCTTCTTGTTATCTAAGACTCAAAGCCTCCAGCTAGATGACAACACTGCCATGATAGCAGCTGCATGCAGCGCTCGATCTCTCCTCCAGCCTCCTGCCACAAATAATTCCCACGTCTTAACACAGTTAACATTATCCAAAATCTAAACGTGAGCATGGAAGTTGACCTTTGAAACATTAGTTTCATACTTAGATCATGTGATATGTGATACAAATTGCATTTGCTTGGGATTTTTGCTTTTTAGTAAAAATCAAAATACTCTTTATCTAAATCAAAATGTGAACCCTGATGTTTCTGTGCTCAAGGTTTTCATCTAGTCTTTAGACTCCATGCTCAAGTTTGAAATCACGCAAACATACTTTCTGATTACAGTAGTAGGGGTCCAGGTCCTCCAGCGGTGTCGACACCATGCCTTTAGGAATGTCCCCATACAGAAGAGGGAGTGATTTGCCCGCCTCCAGGTCACGGCTGGGCTTGAGCCCATTCTCATCATTGCGTTTTCGTTTCTCTCCCTTGGGCTTCTTAGCGTTCTCCTCAGCGATCCGTCTCTCAATGGCTTTGAGGGACTCGCGACTAAAGGGGCGGAAGCTGTCTGGACCTGGTGGTACAAGCAGCTGTGCCATCTTTTCATGCTGCACCTTCAGAGTGAACAGCTAGCCTCCAACATGAGAAAGGCCTGAAGGGTCAGAACAGATAAGGAGCTCTGATTAGAGATTGACAACTAATCTATTTGAATTATATCTTCCATGATAAAACATGAATCATTTTATTGGAAACAAACAGTTGCAAGTATTTCTGGCAACACATTTCTATTGGAAGATTAGAACTGCTTTACATGGAGAGGAGAGGAAGGTGGGTGCGGTTTTGTTCTTCGGTGAGAGATCTTCATCTCAGGAAGTGGCAGGCTATAATGAGTCTAGAGATGGCTGTCATACACATAAATTCCTGCCAGCTATGGTAAAATTAGATCTAATTATCTGCTGTACTGTAGATAAAATTAAGATCTGACATGACAATGATCAATTCCAGGTGACTCTTGCTCCTCTCCTCTATCCCTCAAAATGAAAAGTGCTCACTTTTCCTTCAGAGCCTGAGACAGAGAAGTGGGAGGAACAGATTCATCCTACTAATAGGCCTGACTGGTATGATGTGTTAGGCAGACCTATGCAGTATTAAATATGAATGCACTACAGACTGCACTGCATCTCTCTGGGTGTGCTGCCACTGAGAGCTTTTGCCTGATCCGAATGTAATAGTGTAATAGAATACTTCCACACACTGTGATGCAAGAAATCCATCACAAACACACTGGCCAATCATCTGCCCACAGCAGTGGGTTGTACATGTGTGATGTAATTGCAATAATAAAGGCAGGTCCAACTACTAAAAAAATTTGATGTGTCGGTGCACATGGTTTCACATCTGCTTTGTGTTTACATTGAGAGAAACCTGTCAGACCCTTTATGAAAACAGTACAGACATTTGAATAGAGACACAGGAAGCTGCTGATTTAAATGGGATTTTGATCAAAGGATATTGTACAATATCACCATCTCTTGTGAACTAAGTACTATAAATTAACAGCATTAACATTGCCTCTGGTAGTTGAAAGAGTCCCTGTTAGCCTCTCACAGAAATGATCATTTGCACGCAAGCATTAGTGTTGCTGTCATCTCTGAATAGACAGATGACCAATGACTGCTGAACTTGTCGAATGCAGCGCAGGAGCCTTTGCAAGCACAAAGTGTTGGTTACAAATTTTTACACCCGCTGTATTATTCAGCACATCTTATCAAAATATGTTACTGTCACAGTCCAACAGAATTCAACTAAATCCCGAATAAATCCCAAAATGTTTGGTGTAGTCATTGTCATTATGGACTTTATGTTTATTATTATTATCATTATGTATCAGCCTTGGTTTAAGACCAGAGAGGCTGGCCTCTCCTTAATTCACACTTTCAAGAATAAATCAGAACAGAATAATTCAGCTTCAACACAATCACACTACAGCAATGAGAATCGTACTTTCTAACATTACATTTCACAAAATAAAAGTAAACCTTTTACAACCAGAGTTCCGTGTCATTTCTGGTCACATAATTTCACGTAAAATACTGGGTAATGTTTTCTTGAAATTACTGTATTTTATAGCTTAGTGCAAATTATAGCTTACATTTTACTAGCTTTATATGGGCTTTGGTAACTGGTGCAATGTTGATATTGTTGTGCTTATGAATGAAACACATGAATAAATTTGAGAAGTGTATATACCTTCATAGCTTAGAGTAAAGGGTGTTTAGCCATTTGTTACAGCGACAATAAGTAACAATGTTACAAGTATGGTACAGTAAGTACTGAGCCCATAGCTTTGATTGACACCCTCTGGTGTGTGATGATCTAAGAAAACAAGTCACTCCATATAACTATAGCATATACTGTAAGTATTTAGAAGAATACAATACAGTCTTGGTTAAAAGGAACAACATAGCAATTTTCACTATCTGAAAACATCAAATAAATCCTGATTTGACATTCACCCAACAAGGTCAACTAACCTCTAAAGACATATGCATCATTCTGTCAATCTGTCCCCAACTCATTACACACAACTTGAGATATGAGCTGCCACTTTGAAGCTTCAAATAGGCCCACTTCATTTTATCTGCAACCTGTCGGCATCACGACCTCGTGCCGACTAACCGAAAATGGATACATTTGTTTCACTCAACTCTCGCTGGAACAGCATGGCAACACATTAGTTTGGCTGTTTGCTATTCAACCTACATTTAACTATAGAAATACATTAAAATACACATACCACAACACACCAGTAGACCAAGAGTACAATTAGCTAAAAATGCATGCAGCTCTTGTTTGCTTTTAGCCAGCACTTAACCTTTGTTGTAAAATATGGTATGTCTGGAATTGATTAGATTTCACTTGGTAATGTGCTCCAGAGTTGGAGAAAGCTGATTGTCCACATTTAGATCTACGATGTGGTATTTAGTTGCCATTCTCCATCCTCCTAGTTACTCTGTTACTGTCTCGTCTTTAGATATGTCTGGAGAGAGGCTCTGGGGCTAAACTGTTGATACATTTGAAAACTAATGTGAGAAAAGAAAAATGAGTGAAGCTCTCAAAGTAGATTGTGTGCTTTTAGTAGGTGACAGCGATCTGACCAGACAGGCTTTTTGCCAAGTCTTTTCAGTGCCTGGTTGTATAAGGATGCGAGGTGTCTGATTGTGGTGGTTGAGCCCAACCTGTCACACAATATGAGAAGTGAGAGAAAATCATAGAGTGCATGAATAACTGGGCTTCCTGAGTGGGTATATAGTGCCTGATTATTTGAAACAATTAAGGTTGGTCTTTACTGTTGAGACCTTCTGGATCTAAGAAGTACAGAAGTATATTAAACACTCACACAGTCTCAAACAGCAGGTCAGCTTGAATATTTAATGTGCATTACTCATTTCAAAACTTAATTTCAGTGACCACAAAATACTTCTTCCTACTTAGATGAGGTTAGAGATGGTTTGTGACAGATTGCAACCTATTGATCTAGGCTTCCAAATACAACCAATGGAACCATTGCAGTGTAAAGCTACAGTATGTGTCTGCGCTGATATTTTGACAGACTTTTATAAGCCCCAATTCCATTTAATTCCACTTCCAATTTGTGTTCATTTTAGTTGTACAGGTAAAGAAAAACATTTTCCAAAACCTGACCATCATTCTGATGAATAAACATAAGCACGGCATGATAAAGTGTGTTTGCTATGCACAGCAGAGTGGCCCATGTTCTCACCAGGGTCCTGCCACTGCCAACACAACTTTGTCCACGTCATGAAATTGATTATTGAGAGCAGACTTCAAACCAGCCTGTGAGCTACTGGCTAAAATAAAGACAAATACTGTAGGCCTTTACAAAGGTTAAAAAGAGACATGAGGCGTAGCAACATATTCCAGGGGGGAATCAGTTTCTCTGCATTTTCAGATTGCTCAGTCGCTGCTTCTGTCCACGATGCTTTTTTCACAACAAACATCGGTGCAGCCGGGGGTTAAAGGATAGGTTCATATTTTTTGTCTCAATACAACACACTCATGCACATATTTAAATTGAAAGAGTTCTTGGTGATGTAATCATTTCTCCTCTCTATAATGGCTGCGAATAGATCCTTTCCTTGCCCAGCTGCCTGTGGAAGGACTGTAACGTACATGATACATATAATTTTATACCCCAAAGGCCGTAACTTGGGAAGGAATGCCTTTTTTACACGGAATCCAATCCTGTTATGCTGACCACCTCAACAGGCAAACAACTGAGCTGCAGAGCAGAGGCGACTAGAGTAATGACTTAATGAGCAGGATTGAGATAACATGTTATTTTAACTTAAACATACCTGTGTGCAGAGTGATCCCAGTTCAGTTTCCACAGACTCCCAAGTGGCCAGCACACTCGCAGCTCTTAAGTGCTCACAGCTAATGCTCGCTGCTGCCTCTTACAGACTACAGGATCGGGGTTAGATCTTGCTCATTCAGGGCGTTGGCAAAGTAGCTGAGAAGCTGAATAGCATAGTTGTCTGGAATAAAGTCACCTTTTCATATACAAGCTGCTGGGCTACACTGTGCGTGTGTACAGTCTGGATAGAAAGCAAACAGGCCAGTCTAAGCTCTAATTGACAGCAATCTAATAATGGTGTTGACAGCCATGCAAGCAGGAAGTTGTCTAAGATGGGAGTGTGGGCTAATAATTGCTGCCATGCCCATTAACTTCTGCAATATATTGTAGCCCATGATTTGCACTCTAGGCTTTGTCCAAGAGATCAATCACTGTTTTCCCCCCATACAGGCCTTCCAATACAGTTACTATCACAATAAAAACAATATGACAGAATGTGGTGTACACAGGCTACACCATATTGTGAAGCCTGATTACCCCTCAGACATAGCTCTCCAGATATAAGGACTTTCAATATTTTGACAAAAGGAAAACCACATCAGATAGACAGATAGATGGATAAAGTTGTTTCCCCCCCTCATGCTACATATTTCCATAAATCATTCACAGAACTTTTTAGTCAATTTTAGCCCAATTTCTTTTGAGGAAAAAGCACTCGCATTACAACTTTAACAGGTTCTATTAACTCACCATCAGTTTTTTACAACCCTCGACAGGTGAACAATAAAAAAAAAAAAAGAATACCCAGAAAAAATGGCGGAAGAGCTTCAGAGTGCATAAAATGTTGTTAAAAAAATAAACCCGTCCGTCCGTTTAAGGTTGTTTGACACTTCTCCCAACGCAGGACTGGTCATTCCCACGATGTCTGACAGGACAGCCCAGAGAGAGAGAGAGAGAGAGAGAGAGAGAGAGAAACACACACACACAGAGAGAGAGAGAGAGAGAGAGAGACACACACACACAGAGAGAGAGAGAGAGAGAGAGAGCGTGTATGTCTCCCTCCCCTCCGTGCGGCAGATACTGTACTGTGGTAGCTCCGGATGTTCCTGGGGACCAAGTGCGGGCAGAGATGCCAGAATGGCTGCTGAGATAATATTGTGGTGTGGTGAACATTATAGTGCGTAATTGTCGGGAATACAGCGGTGTGTCGTGCATCAGGAACTATAAGCTGAAACCACAGCTGCGTGTCAGCCAGAGTTCTGAAACTGCAGCGCACGCAAATCGCATCTGTCGTGTCGCGCACGGGCCCAAACTGGGAGCCAGGGCATACACTGGGAGTCTGATGCCACCTAGTGGATGCAGGCGGCATTGTCAGAGAAATGTGTGTCTTTGTCTTTTATTGCAGCGCAAAGTATCGCAGCGTTTCCAAAGGCGAAACACACACACACACACACACACACACACACACACACACACACACACACACACACACGGGGTTTCCCCCCCCCACATGTACACATTTAAATAATTCTCATTTACAGTTTCAATGACAACAAAAACGCAAAACTGGAAAAAAGCCTTGAGAAAAATAAAAGAATGTAAATAGTTTTAAACAGCAATGTAGACGAATACATAGATACTAAAGATGAACAAATGATACTGTATTAGGGACATACTTCTTTAAAGAGTTTCAACATAAAATTAGTATTCTTTTAAGAAAACAGAACATAAAGGTTCGGTATTCGGCATTTTGGTCTATGACCGGACTGGCAACCACACGACATGTCGATAGCACCCTTGGTTTTAAACCCACCTATTCAGCATTTCTAAGCAGTGTATAAACATTTAATAAATGGCTTAGAACACACTATAATGCAGTTGTTAGCACATGTAAGGACATTTTAAGTGTCTATTAATGTGTTTGTCAGGGACTGTAACTCCACTGATGCTGGTGTATAAACAGATAATGCATGACAATAGTTTAATCACATAAAATATGTCTTCATAGGAGAAGTTAGAATTGTTGACAAAATTGATGAACAGAACACCAAGTGCATCACGTGTGGAATATAATTATTATATTACAGAAGGAACCTTTGACCTAAATGGATAACATTTCACAAATATGCTGTGTGTAGGCTACCAATGCCTTCCTTATTCTTAAATCGTTTCTGTTCCTGCACAATGGTGTCGTTTTACCAGGCAGATTAACATTATAATCCTTAAATCCTTTAATTCCTTATTTTCGTGCACATTTTGCCACCAAGTGTCAAAGTGCAACATGTGTCTCAGAAGTATAGTTGAACGAACAACGTTCTGGTGCAGTGTCAAAACGATGCTATATGTTTCAGAAAGTCAGCATTTAATACAACTGCTGACTTGCAGGCATTAAAAGAAGTCTCACTCAGCATAAGCCTCAAAATAGACACATCTTTGCAATGAGTCACCTGCAGTATCTGCGGGAACGTATGGGCCTATACATTGTTTCCATCATTAGGCCTGCTGTCTGTCTGTCTGTCACCCCTTCGTGTTGTCCGCGCGGTGCCGCAGACAGCTGAGCGCAGAGAGGGTGGGGTCTGCGCGTCAGGGGGGCGGGGCGCTATTTAACCCCTGAGTGGCCTTTTGGCCGAGACCGACCAGGGGCGCTGCTGAGATGCTTTAGAAGGCTTTAGTTGAGCGCAATTCACTTGACTTTCTCCAAACTTCTCCTGATGCAGCCACACCGCAGATCTGTGCGAGAAAACCGCTGACGGAAAGAAGCAAAGCAGCGAGTGCTCACGATGGCTCAGCAGGTCGGTCTAACAGTGATGCTGATTTGGTTGGACATGAGCAACAGGCTGGTAGTTCTCTGCAGTTTCCATTTCTGCTTTGTGTTCTTATTTTCCAGCTAGACAACGAAGAAGGGGGCACGTTAATCCCTGCACCAAAAGCCGCTGGAGAGCAGAGGAGCTCAGTGATATCTGCGTCTCTTAATTTTATCAATTCCATCACAGGCTCTGGGATAATTGGTAAATTTCTCACTACGTTTTATTGCCTGGCAAATCCTAATAATCAACTCACATGCAATCGACTGTGTGATTGTTGAACTGCAGTCTGTCAATCTCTTAACCCTGAGATGAGTCGTTCCAATAATCAGTTACATTTGATCATTTTTAGTGCAACAAGGAGTCGCTTTCATGCTGAAGCCCTGCAGTGCACCCTGCGTATCATATGACTTGCTCCTATTGCCCCCATTCTCCCCTTGAATATTTTCAAGCTCAAAAAAAAAAGAAAGAAATGCCAGAGTCATCACAAACAACACAAAGCAGCACAGATCACGCATAGCACGTTCAAGACTTGGTAATGATTGTTGCTGTGAAACCTTTTTTGCGTTACAACACAAAAGCAATTTGAGTTAAACTTCGTATTTTCCTAACCAAAAAAGTATTTTAATGAATTTTGTCTAATATTTCTTTAGTCTGCAAATGCATTAAAATGAGTTGATCCGCACAGTGTCTAGTAAGCGTAGCCCTTCTACGTCTTTTGTTTCATGGAATTATAATGTACCTCATTGCAGTAATAGGTAGCTCTTAATGTGTGTAGACTTCCTCAGTGTAATATTCCTGGATTTGGGCACGTAAAATTCAAGTTCTCATCCTGTATTTAACATAAACGTGTCTTAATTGTGCGTTACCTCTGTGTATATGCACTGTATTTATGTATAAATACATGTTTTACCAGGTTTACCATATGCATTGAATCAGGCAGGGCTCCCCTTTGGCCTTCTGCTTTTGATAGCTGTCGCATTCATCACAGGTGGGTATATTGAAGGTGTCATTCTGAAAATTGGAGACGTGAATTTAGCAAAGTAAAAAAGTAATAACATCATGTTTGCATTTCATGACAGACTACTCAATCATCCTACTAATCAAAGGAGGCAACCTGTCAGGGACCAACAGTTATCAGTCGCTGGTGCAAAGCACGTTTGGTTTCCCTGGATTTCTGATTTTATCTGTACTGCAGTTCCTTTATCCTTTCATTGGTAAGTTGTTTAGAGAATCCAACAGTAGCATTTTATGTGTGCGGTCAGACAAATACTTTTTTCTATTCTCTTTTTGCTATTTCTATTTTATTCCTTTTGACTTTGCAGCCTAAATAATACTGCAGATTAATATGAGTAATATGATTCTTCACCTCTGTTTTCTTACTCAGCTATGATTAGCTACAACATCACAGCTGGCGACACACTGACCAAAGTATTTCAGAGAATACCAGGAGGTATGCTGCATGTAGTTCATACCACCTCAGAAAAAAGCCAAACAACAACACCTGAGCAATAAATGATATTCCAAAATAAAAACTGGAACAGTGCATCTTATTATTCAAATTCTTCAAATTATGAATGTATATGTTGTTATGTGTTGTGTTTGCAGTTGGTCCGGATCACATACTTGCAGAGCGTCACTTTGTGATCTTGCTGTCAACCGTTGCATTCACGTTGCCTCTCTCGCTTTATCGAAACATGGAGAAACTTGAGAAGGTAAGTTCGATTATTACATGGCTGCTAGTGTCATGAAGTGATTGTAAAGCCACCTGCATAAAGCATCCATGTGTGTTACCAGGTGTCCCTCCTGTCAATGATGTTGACGCTTGCCATCCTCGTCACTGTAATCATCAGAGCAGCTACCTTTGGACCCCAAATGTATGAGTGAATGAATGTTCAGCAACTTGCTAATCCCTAGTGATTCAAACGCTAACGTCCCTGTGTATGAATCATGTGGGTTCTTGTTTTTAATATAATCTCACTAAAATGCTATTATACAAACATAATCCTGTGTTTCTGTGTTCCTTGATAACTGAATATGAATATCACTCTCTAGCGTCCCTACCGAGAATGCATGGACATTTGCAAAGTGGAATGCAATTCAGGCAGTTGGTGTAATGTCTTTTGGTGAGTTTGTCTGCGTTATGCTTATGCTGATGATATAGATGCCGGGAATATTTTTAGCAGTATGTTGTTGGTAGACACAAAAGTATGTCCTGCAGACAATTTCCCAAGCCAAGATGACTGCCAAACACATTTTAACAGTACAAACAAAAGACACCTGGGAAGAGAGATGCGTTGCCACACACCTGACAGAGGTCAATGCTTCATACACCAGTACAGAATGAAGCATGAAGCATTTAGCTCATTGTTTTGGCTTCACAACCTGTTCATTCACTGTACAGTTAAAACTCACTGCTGTCACCAATCCTGTGTCCAGCAGCAGGCAGCTGTTGTCTGTTACACACCCTGCACCACAGGGGCTGGCAAAGTACAAGGTAAAAGTCAAACATCTAGCAGGCTAAAGATATTTTTCTCAGGAGTCGCTGGAGACCAAAACAAAGCTAAAAGACCTGTGAATGTTGGACATGATTCCAAATATGATGATAATGTTGCTCTACGGCTGCTAGATTTTCAAGTAGTGCCATTGTTTGCTATCATGTTGGCCATAACATCTGAATTTAAGAGATACAATGTCAGGGCTGTGTGTCTGTCCGTTCTTCTGTCCCTTAGTGGCCAGAAATCAATTAATGCAGCTTTTATTTATTCATAAAATTGATCCTATCAAAGAGCGGAAGCCCATAGATTTAATGCACAGTGCTGCCTATTCAGCATGAGACCTGCAATCCAGATGATTGAGGCAATTAATTTCATCAGCACACTGTCTATATATTGCTCTGCTTTTGGTAAATGAAATGCAAAACATCTCAAAGAATGTCTATTGTCAGCAGCTTCTGAGTGAGACTCTGCCCATCAGTGCGACCTGTGAGTCGATGTCCATGCCACCAAGGCCTTGTCACGCGTTGTGGTGAAAATTCTGGCCTTGAATCAAGTGCCTTGATGATAGCCTCTACAAAGGAGGCCATTTCGATGGGGATGTGCATGCTCTTAGGAACATACAGTGCTGCGTACCCGGAACTAAGACAGGAACAGTTGTCAGTCTCTGAGTCTTAAAGGGGATTGACATGCTGAATTTATTTACTAAATCCTTTCTGCAGTGAGGAAAGAGACCCTCGTGGTTCACACAAGGTGGCAAGAAATCTGCAAACATGAGACACATATAAAGTGTGTGCAAAGGTTCAGTCTATGTACTTCCAATGTGGTCCAGTGCTTGTATATTCAGTTTCTAAAGGAGCATTTAGAGTTCGAGCACAGAAGCTAAATGCTTCAAATGGTGTGTTATGAGGTTACGGAGCAATATTTTTCAGTGATTTTATTCTGTATGTTAATCTCTGATGTTGTGCCCCTGTGTGTCCTCTCAGCCTTTATATGCCACCACAACAGCTTTCTTATCTATGGTTCTCTGGAGCAGCCCACTCTTGCTAACTGGTGTCGGGTCACCCACGTATCTGTAGGCTCTGCGCTAATAATCAGTGCTGCCTTTGCTGTCTCCGGTTATACCACCTTCACTGGCTACACACAAGGTATCAATATGAGAGACGTTGAACTACATGCCTCTGTTTTCTTTTTAATATCAGAAATGTGTCATTTGTGATCTCATGTTTCCACTTTCTAGGAGACATATTTGAGAACTACTGCAGAAACGATAACCTGGCGACATTTGGTCGCTTCTGCTTTGGGCTCAGCATAATAACCACATTTCCACTGGAGTGTTTTGTTACACGAGAGGTAAGTGATACTTTCTCATACGCAAAAACCTCAGAATTTAACAGTTAAACGTTTACATATGTGAGGGAAAGTGGCATTCTGAGGTTCTGAGCTGTAAGAAAGAGTAAGCTGCTCAGTGGGCAACAATACAAGAATGTTAGCTGTAGAGGCTTGTCACTATGTGTGAGTGTGTTACCCTCTCTCAGCTTGCAAATGCTGATCTGAATTGTTTTTCCATTTGCAGAAATTGCAAACACTCAAATAGGTGCGCAGTAGGACAAATTCATTTTCATGTTCTTGTTTATCTCCTCAGGTGGTATCCAATGTCTTTTGCAGTAGGGATCTTTTAAAAGCTGAACACGTGGCCCTAACGTCGCTCATAGTTGCACTTTGCGTGTCAGTGTCTCTGTCCTTTGACTGTCTGGGAGTTGTTCTGGAGCTGAATGTAAGTCATATCAGCTCAACCAGCCTATACCTGTCTACATTTTACATGTTTAATTAAGCGTGTGTCTGACCTTTAATGGCGTTCTCCTCCACCACCCAGGGTATTCTGAGCGCCACACCTCTGATCTTCATCATCCCATCTGCGTGCTTCCTCAAACTCTCCACCGGCCGCTGGTTCGAGGGCGAAAATTTGATACCCACCATCTTGATATTAATTGGCTTGTTTGTCATGATCACCGGTTTGACCATGACGGGCCTCTACCCTCAAGGTTGTTCACATGGCGTGGAGATGTTCTATTGTGCCAATGTCTCCACCACTGTCCCATCTGTATGACATGAGCATCCGCCAAATATTTCATTGCCATAAATTGTTTTTTAACAACACCATTTGGCAAAAATGTATACATGTGGCCACCCCTGTCCACATACCTTCATGTAAGTAGATGTTGTTTCTCATGGTTTGGGCTATAGCCTCCTTAATTCCAGTTAAGGGACATCTTAATGTTACACCATGCAATGATATTTTATAACATTCCGTCTTTCCAACTTTGTGTCAGCAGTTTGGGTAAACATGACAGTGCCCCCCTGCACAAAGCAAGGGCCTTAAATAAATGTTTTATCAGGTTTGGTGGAAGAACTTCACTGTCCTGCACAGACGCCCCGACTTCAGTCCTAGTAACACCTTTGGACATGAACTGGAACGTTGACTGTGAACCAGGCAATATCGCCTAATGGCTGATGTTCTAGTGGCTAAAAAGAAGCAAATCGCCATCCTTGGAATCATACGGTTCCACCTGCGTTCTGAGCGATTTTGACATATTGAGCTTCAAAGTTTTTGCATTCTCAACAGCTGATAGACATAGAACCTTTTTGTTTTCTAAATAAAAAGCCCCAAAATGCATACAACTTAAAAAAAAAAGCACCACACATAATGTTCTCACAGAAAACAGCATTTTGATAAAAATGTCAGCTGCATCCTTATAATTCCAAGGTGACGAAATTGCTGCAAGTGCCACAATATTGTCGAAGGCCTTCAGAGAAGAGTGGAGGCTGTTATAGCAGCATATTAATGCCCATGTTTTTGGAATGAGATGTCCAAATACTTTTGGAATTAATAGTCTGCCTTGATATTTATCATTCTGGACTATTTCTATCTATCAATGGGGATTGGTCGTTCCCATATTCAGCCACACGGTGTCACTGTAGACAAATAAAGCATTTACTAAACGGAAGTACAAAAACGACAACGTTCATGTTTAGTGTTTTTTGATTCAGCGTATTTCAAACGAAACGAGTGGGCTTGCTTGCCTTGTTTCGCCTTGTGTCTTTGTGGCCCGAGATGTAAACGTGGACGCGACGCCGCCACGCTGCGAGCATCACCAGGGTCCCGGAGGGAAGGTGACCCGGGTCCGAGAGACGCCACACTTTCACACATGCACAGAGAAAAGTTGGCAGAGGCGGCTACGGCGTCAGGGGCCGACAGACTTTACACATGGCTGGCTTCGTAGTTTAAAAAGGAGGAGAGACATATCTCGCCACACTGGAATGGTTTTGCGCAAAACCACCGAAGTTGAGAGCGGAATTATGGCTCGTTTGGATAAATGAGCCATAATTCCGCTTGTAGCAGCAGCCTGCAACTAACGCTGCCTTTGTTGAAGACCGATGGAAGTTGGCAACTGCATCGAAAGCCGACTGCATTCATGGTGAGACATGATCAGTGAATACTTTTTTTCGTTGGCCCAGTGAAAAGAAGGACGGGGGGGGGACGGTGCATAAGACCGAAAAACTGATGACCTCATGTGGGATTCGCCCATATTTCAGTGTCTGCCCGTTTGCATCACTTGAAAGCAGCAGGTTAGAGGAGCCTTGGCGGCATGTGGGATGGAAACGCTTCCTGAAAATGAATTGTGCCTTTTGTTTGTGTTTGTCTAGTCCGAGGGATTTTGTTAAACCGATGAGTTTAGTTATGGATGATCATGGATCCCAGCCCCATCCACGCAGCTCCGGTCTGAGGTATGTAGAACTGTCATTGGCATTACCAGCTGTGTCATCTGTGCATTTCATATTTATATATATATATATATATACAGTATCTCTATATCTATAACAGGACCTTGTGTGTTCAGTAGCCTTTGTAATTTTGAAATGAACAAATATTAGTCTGAGTCAAACCTCCTGGTCGCAACATGTTTGGAAAATAAAAGTATAAAACCGATGAAGTATGAAAAATAGAAAGAAAGGCCTGCAAATGCATGTCTTTGCTTTTTTCCCCTCCATTGTGCACAAGTAATGCCTCCAAATTGAAGCTCCTCCACCTCAGAGTGGATGACTGTGCCGCTGACAACAACAACAGCTGGTAGCAGGGAATCAGCTGTTTTCTGACCAAACTGTTTTAAGGTATGAATATGCATAAGCAGCTTTTCCGATAACGTTCCCTTCACTCGGTGCATCTCGGCGCAAAGTCACAGTTGTTGCAGACGTTTCGACCTGTGAACTCTCCTCATTTCCTGCTCTCAAACGTTTCACTGAGAAAGAGCCTTGACCACATGCAGAGGTCATGGGAAGTTTTTTTTTTTTTTTGCAGACAAGACATTCTGCTCTTGCCTCTCTGCGATGAGCCCCGATGATTGGTCCTCATGTGGAAATCGAAAGCGTTCCCTGGGCTTGAAACTGAATTTCTACATAATACCGATTCGTCATGTCCAGTTGTCAAAGAGAATCGGGGTAAGAAAGCGCCGCGAGTATATGACATGATGGAATTTCCCATCAGTTTTGGTTCAGGGACTTTGAGATGATGTCAGCTGCTTGTATTCCAGTGGTTGGAATCATTAAAAAAGGGGGAGTGAGTTTCCAGAGTCCCTGCTCACTCCTTTGGCATTTAGAGGAGATCTGCAGAGTTTTTGAGATTTAAATTAGAGGTGAGATGGAGCGTTTGAACACATGATAGTTTCCAATCTAGTATTCCATGGGAGCTATGCAAAGTTTCCAGTCCTGCCCTGGATAGTGTATTTCCCCATTTGTACAAAAAAAAAATAGCATTCAGGCACGTCATATACAGTCTGCTAAAAATAAAAACTAAAAAACACTCTCGGTGTGACTTGTATTCATATTTCATAAATATTGTGTGCAGCCACACTCCCTGGCAGTGGAGAGCAGCAGACTCCCTAAATCTCTCTGTGGTTTGACTATTATTTGGAAAAGCGAACCACACTCTCCCATAAGCTGCTGGGGTGTCCTCTTGTCTTACTTGTGGCTTCTCGCTGCTGCTCCTCGCTTTTTCAAATCCGGTCATATGAGAGTCATAGAAGATTTCATGTGACACCCACCCCCCCCAGAGCTACTCTACATTTGTTATCCAAATACTGGTCGTGATGGAAACACTGGGCTGGCTGTTCTCCAAGCACAGACGGCGCGACAGCCACACGCAGGACAGACGGTGCAGCATTCAGCAACAGGTAGTCTTAACACAATTAAGAGAAAAGAGGGTTTCTTTCCTTCTCTACTGTCTTCCAGTGCTCATTGGAAGTAACTTTTAAGCAGCTTTTTTGAATGAACAATAACTGAATTGCACTCGGTGCATTTTATTATTATATCTTTCTTTCTTTCTTAATTGTAAATCTTCAAGAGGCATATTCACCTATTCATACGCAACCTAGCAGTGCACGGCTTGGAGCTGGCCCTAATTGGACACACCTTAAACCATGATCTCACACGGCTGGCTTTCCTCAGGGAAGAATGTGGAATTAGTTAAGGTATCGTGAATCGCCACAGCTGTTTCCCGACATGCAGGCAGTCCAAGGGCACAGCTGCATGCACGAATCTACAGACTGAATATGATGGCAGGGCTGGCTGGCGAAAATTGGACACTTGAAGCAAGAGGGCATGTTGAGTTGAAGCACGGTGACGGTCACTTCTGTGTTGTTTATTTTTTGCAGTGACTTAACATTTTACAACAGTGTGACTTCTAGTCAGTCGACGCCAAAGGCAAGAGTACACTTAAGGCATGACACAGAACTTTCTCCTCAAAATGATCCTCGCTGACAGCAAGGCTTTCTTCATTCAGGCAAATATATTAGTTGGCCTACAGGACGCTGCCCTCGGAGAGCCCACTCAGATCGTCTGCTCAAAAAGCAAGATAAAGGGTGTCATTCAAAGATATCCACCCACTAGATGAAATGAAGCAAGGGGGAAATCGGCAAGCCTGTCCTGGCAATGAGCTGGTGTGTCGCTGCATGCCGGGGACGTTTTATCTCGTGGATGCTTTCTGCCTCACAGGGCCGAAACAGACAAAATGGCTAACATCCAGGGAACGGAATAATGGCTTGTCTTTGTTGCCACACTCAAGCCAACGCATTGACCGTAAATACCAGTGAATACTTCTCACTTATGAACATTATGGCGCAAAGTGTGCTGGTTTTTATAGCTAAATCTTTATTTTTATCGCTAAAGCAGACATTATGATTATGTATTTATATGATACTGATGTTGTGCACAGCAGCCAATTGAAACAGAGTTTCTGCAGTGGACTCTGGCTTTGTTTCTGTTATGCGCTCTTCCAGGGAATAACAGTTGGATGCCTCCCACTCTCGGCCTGTGTAACATTCAGAATGACCCAACATGAATGTGTTCTTTGTGTGCTCTCAATAGGAACTTTTATTTATCTCCAATAACATTCAACCATTATTTTGTGACAAAGGAACAAATTGCCTCGATTTGCTTGACCTTAATTATCAGTGTTTGTGTTGCTTAGATGAGATATGCAAAGGAAAGGCCAAAGCCAGTCACGACATTGTCATTGGTTGAGTTTAATACAGTTCTTGACAAGCTGCCTAGCAATTATTCAACCAATGACAAATCAGAAATCCATGCTTAAATCCGTATTTGGACAACAAAGTGCAGGTGTAAAATGGGAAATGCAAAATTGCACACCTTGAGATGGTTCTCTAGATGGCACTGTCACTGTGCATGTGCTCATACTGTTGCACCAACCCAGATGTTTTTACATATGGGTGTGGTAGTGCTAGTTAATAATGTCAGACTGATAATGAACTGATGAACTGAACTTTATCACCTCCTAACAGACACTGTAGCAAGCGAATGAACCACGGCGTGACACAACAGCTGCCAGCAGTTTCAGGGAGGACGTTCACACTAACAGTGAGCATTAGTAAATAAGCAAGCAGAGCTGCTTTGTATTATATATCTGGTCACTTTGTTTCTTTTCCAGCTGTATTTCATTATACACCAGGATTCTGAGGTGCTGTGTTTTGTTGAAATTGCAGTTGAACTTCAGAATTGAGTTCATACTGTATGGAGGAAAAGAAGTTACGTGAAGCATTTCACAAGTTAATGTAGTTTATAATATAGGCCAGTCAGAGAAGGTTGAAGGAAAGGTGCAAAGATTAAATTAATTCTTCTTTTTGGGGTCTGGAGGCTTGTGCCACATCCGGCCCGCAAAATATATATGAATTCAGATAATGTGAGGAGGGGGAAAAATGCGCTCCTCTATTTAGGATATCTAGCATTATATTTTTCTTCCTTTTGAAGCAACCCCACAAAAAGTGAAGATGGAAATTATTTTATTAGGAATGATGTACCAACCCCAAATAGATGTGCGTTCGGGAGTGATACGGGCCTCTGACTGGGTCCGACTCTTGAAAGTGTACTCTTTGAAAGTTGCATGCCTTGTGTAATGGTGGCGCCTAAGATTTGTTGCAATCGTTTCATTGCAAATGAGGCGTGCAGGTGTAGCTTTACTGAAAGTTTGCATGATGAAGGCTTATCAGGCCATTCTTCATTAAAGAACGGTTTTCCACGTCAGCTTTCCACTTTAGGCTCTTTGAGAGAGACATTTTTGCATTTCTGGCAAACTGTTCAAAAGGCTTTTCTTCCTGCTTCTTGCAATCGTTTTCCACCATCAGGACAGTGATAGCATCAAGACCAATTATCATGTCCTGCCTATCAGGACTGCTTTCTGCATTTCATATGTTAAATGTCTAGTTATCATGGATATTTCATGTTCACACTGCTAACCAGAACAACACATTTTGGTAAAAAGTTAAAATTCCAAACAATATTGGGCCTCTCTATCTATATATAAATATAAAATTTAAAGTCTGTATGTTTGTTTCATTCTGTTCAAATTGTGTAGTGCTGCTGTGCATATCTTGAAATGAATGCCTGCAAACCCAAACAACCTTTTCCAGGTTCACCTTCTTGACAGGTTTGTTAAATTCAAAGAACTGTGTTTGTGCATAAACAGAGGCTGAACATTGCAGAACCATGGGTTTGTTTCAGTGCAATGTTTAGGGCTGAATCTCTGAGCTGCTCCGAGATAAGGTGAGGGTAATGTACCATAGCAAACCCCAGTTCACATGCTACAATGACGTGAGCTGCTTGGGGCATTGTATAGGGAACTGAGAGATCACCTCGTGTAATCTCAAATCTCATTACCCAACTGGCTGCCAGACCCTCTAGCTTGCTCTGGCTATATATATAATGCAAGAGCAAGCACCACGGGGAGTAATAATACTGAGTGAAAATTAGGCTGATTATGGCAAACGGATCTTACATGCTGCACTGAAAAGCTAATAAAATCACAAGGTTGGTCCTTTTTTAAATATAAATCTGAATGGTTCATAATGGTGTTAAGGACGGCGTGAGAGTTTGAGTTTGACCAGGCCCGTGCTGCAAAATGCTGTGGGAAAAGGGTTTTCTGTTTTGCCTGCAATAATAAAGGATACACATAGGAAGTGGGAAGTTCTCAGAGGGTCCCTGTGCTCTTTTTCTCCCTCATCTCATTGCATCCCACACTGCTTATGAAATAATGGCCTTTCCAAAAGTTTGTGTTTACTGTAAGTGACCTCTCACCAAATTACCAGCTGTGGTTCTGGCCCTGTGTTCTGTCTTTCCTCAGGGAACCCCCCCCCCCTTCCTCTGTGTAACTCCTGAACTCCACCCCTTTCGGCCTGCTCCTACACACTAACATCTCCATTCACTACTTTAAGGTCCTTATCGCCTGATGGTATTTGGTGGAATAAGCCGCACATTCTTGAGTGAAAGTGCAGGGCTGCTGATAAAAGTTTGACAATGAGCACCACTTCATATTGTCAAGTCAATAATAAACAAGGCCGTGGCTCTTACATCGCATCAAGCACTTGTATCAAATCTGCAGAAAGCAACATTCATATGGTTGGTTATACGGTTCAGGAAAATAAGTCAAACTCTATTGATTAAATCCAAAGCTTTGCTTTATAGGAAAGCCACAAAAGCCTCATGTTGCTGTTGCTAGAAGCCAAGGTTACACCTTCCTGCCTTTGGTAGTCTGTCATGTTTACATGTCATTCCTCAGCTCATCAGGAAATGATACATTTTCCCATTTTAGATTGAATGCTGTTTAATTTTCATATATTGTGAAGTGCTGATTGAGTTCACAATGAACATCAGAAAACATACCAAAGGGCAGTGCTTTCAATGGCTGGATCTGTTAAGTGCAAGGTGCCGACAGCCTCTTTTGGCAGCTTTTGTGAACATTTTCACCTGACTGCTTTCATGAATCTGTTTACTGACTTTAGATTATTGCGCCAGTCACAGCTTTTCACATTTATGTTGTCTGAAATGATGTGTACTGAATAATTGTACTGTAGTTGTTGGTAGTTTTATGTCTGCAGTCTTCCTCAGAGAGGAAAGATAATTCAGTCATCATGATCCAAATGTGAGGCTCCTCCGTGTTTACATGGAGGAAGCGCTTATTGTTAGGAAATATATTACCTTTGTCAAGAATCACTAGGATTGTCGTTACTCTCAACCGACAAGTCCTCTAACATGGTTTTGGAGTGAGTCACTTCTGCAGAAGTAAGGTGTGGTTTTGAAATGTTGGCAGTGTTTTTTGTAACGAAAGGCAAACACAAGAGAAGTACCTGATTAAATTAAGGAGTGGGGAGGATTCCAAAACTGTGTTAACCCTGTGAGAAGACAAGAAATGAGATAAAAACAGATAAATGAGATGGTTGCTCTTGTACTCTGATAATTACCAGCATGATTAGAATTGACGCTCATTCCTGATTTTAAACGCATCATGATTCAGCATATTTAATCTAGCCTTTGTCTAGATTCCTGAGCTCCGAAAGTGAGGACATGCTGCAGTGTGTTTCAGTGCACTGTTGCGCCATTGGCCCCACCCACAGGTTCATGTCTGCACAGGGAGGCATAGCGGCTTACCTTTCTACTCATGACTGAGGGGTAAGTGCTACTACACTGCACTACACACAGTGCCGCTGGCGCTTTCAGAGATGCAGCGAGGGGGCCGACAGGATTTAGGCATAGGGGGCGATTTCTGAGGGTCAAAGCTTTGGTCACCTTGGCAATTAAGTTGGACCTTTACTAGCCATCACTCAGCTATGCTGATAGAGTTTAGTCTGTCTGACTACTCACGGGAGATGCACAGCAGAGTGAAAATGATTTGAGCCGAGGCAACCTTAGGCAAAGAGGTAAGAGCGTGCGTGAAATGTTGGAAAGCTAAGAGGAAAAGCAGGTCTGTCACACCTGCTCTCCAAATGTCTGGCTCTTTCTTCTTATAATGCCCATAGTGTTATCTATACAGCACAGCAGTGCCGTCACTGGCTTCCTCTAAACGTGTTGCAGAGGACCTTGAACTATTTTTTGTTTTTTAATACGGACTGAACGGTCTCTGTTTTGACTTGATGTGGAGGGTGTGTTGAACTTGCAACACTGCAACATGTTTGAGCCTGTGCATTTAAATGGCAGCTAGCTAGTAAACTGCTGCTAGTAGACTTCTGGGAGTGTTTTTAAGTCATTGGAGCATTCAGATGTTGCTCTTGTTTCTTAAAATAATTGGGGTGGCTGTCTGAAAGTGCGACTGAGTCGAAGGAGCCTTTTTTGAAAACGTGTTTGTTTCTCTGTGCGTGAACCCACCAGTCCCCAAGGGGCCGTCCTGCTACCCAGCAGCTGCTAACATCCCACAGTAGGCATTTTAATGCTTCACCTTTTCAGAACCTTAAAGGAAAGTCAAATTTCTACCCATTCTCTGGTCTGGTTTCTCCGTGGGGCTGCGCCCACCTGTTCATTGTTACAGCTGATCCAGCATTTTGCCTGAAGGGATTTTAATTGATTGGGTGGAAAAACTACGTAGAAGTGGCTGAAATGTTTCTGGTAAAAGCCTTGCCAGCTGGAACAAAGTGCAATGGAATTTAGGGAATTTGGGTATTCCTTTGTTCAGCCGATCATTTTTTTTCATTTGTGATTACTTATAACAAAGGACAGATATGGATTTCCACCATTGCTCAAACGCTCTTTCTCTGCCATTCTGTTTTTTTTCACACATGAGCACAAAAGTATTTGAAGCATTTTTACATGAGAAGCAACATCT
This sequence comes from Gadopsis marmoratus, assembly GCA_036023855.1. Taxonomy (NCBI): domain Eukaryota; kingdom Metazoa; phylum Chordata; class Actinopteri; order Centrarchiformes; family Percichthyidae; genus Gadopsis; species Gadopsis marmoratus. Next base: position 2,035 of record JAVQJF010127098.1, on the reverse strand, counting down.
GGATATTACACTGGCCTTTCGTTTTTCTTTTTTATTTCAGCATTTTTCTCCCACTGTCTCAAGTTATCCTGCACATTGTCCTCAGGTGTGAAGCAGAACACCAGACATCTGTTTTAATCGGTTCACACATCCACAAATCAGTTGACGGTTGTGGGCTAAACCAAGACACAGCACAGCACCATAGCATGCCGTATTTATTTATCGCAGTGCAGCTTATTTGCTTCCAGTCCATTTGTTTGCACCGCTGAAGTTCACATGGTCATCGTATCGTATGATGAAACATAACAAATGTCGCAGTGACAAGGGAGCTGTTATTTCCTGGTAGTTTGTGATCACGTCTGACAAACACATCCTCTGGTATTGAATGGGCTTGTTTGTGAGTGTCAGACCTCCCAGGGATACCCTGTGAATGAGGCATCAGCACAGTCAAGCTTCAACACGTCTCCTCTCATTCAGCAACAACCTGGGCCTCTGAAAAAACACAGGCCTGAACGGCAAAAACAAACCAGCCTGTGTGTGTGTCTGTCTGTCACCTGCTCGAGGTGTCTTGATTTAAAAAGTCAGTGATGACACCAGCTGTACTGGGCTCACGCTGAACCTGAGGCATGGCTATCGTGAAGTGTTTCAATACTCATTTGTTAATTGTTTCTATTCAAAGCACTCAGTCAAATATCACATGATACATTTTTTTCATTGGAAATCACATAAGAGCTGTATCAATTAAATTAATCTATGTACGAGGCCCAGCTTTAGAGCATTTGTAAAACGTGTGGTTAAAGAACACAGTGTTTTATAATCCCATTGCCAAATAAACAGCAAGAGCCACGAATCAGGACTTTGTACCCAGTAGAGACAACAGCATAAATGTCTGTTTTATCTTGTCTGTCTGTCTGACCTATATCCAGGGAATTCATGGTCATATTTGGTGGTTCCACACCATCAGTGTGTAATCTGTGTATTATTTTTCATCTAACACTCAACTCCTTATCTCTCTACACCCTTCTAAGCTGTCCAGTAGGGGATGAGAATTTTTAAACACATCGGTTATATTCACAAGACTAAAACGTCTGAGGTACCACTGCTGGTCCCTACAGGTGGCAGTGTCACAATTGCAGTGGTGCAGTTTACATCCCATAATTCAATCCTGTATGATCGTGTTGGATGAAATACACATCACACTGACAAACTAACTGTTTTTTTTTGTCTAAAAATGAAATGTTTGGCTTCAGGGTGGAACTACTGCTCGGGGCAGCGTCTGTGTGCTTTGCAAATGTTCTGGAAATCAGCCAGTTACGTTATGCAGATAAGTGGTTAAATGCAGAATTTGGTAACATGTGCCGAAACGTTGAATGTAGATGTAGCAATACCGCATCAGGGCCACGAGCGTGCAGCCCTCTGAGGTCTACCTTCTGCGAGCCAGCACCTCACTGGAACAGGTTTTGTTAGGTTTATTTGGTGGAAATGATTGCGGGCAGATGGAGGCATTTACTCATCAACAATATTTTTTTTTTAATATATCGAATGTCACCCACTGAAAGACAGATGAACTTAAACCAAGATGACAGACGCAGACAGCCCTGAAAATGGAGGTATCAAGAGACCCTGACCTGACATTGTTATGGCTGACGTGTCAGCGTTCAGTTCCCGTCTTGAAGTATTTTGCCACATGACAAATGCCAAGTCCCATTATTCACTTCTAAGTCCATTTGGTCTCCAGCAGCTCCTGAGAAAAATGTCTTGCAGTTCTTGGCTAGATGTTCATCTGTCTGTCTAACTTTGTCTGCTGTCTGTCACTAATGGATTATGTATTGGATTTAGGAAAAGCTGACCTAACCCAATCCAGGCCTCTGGAGGAGAGAGGTCTGCAGTTGCGCCATCTTGCTTGGTTCGCTTGGCATTCGCTCCTTTCTGTTTGTTTAGTTGTTTTTTTTCCCAAGATTGTTTCAAGCTCGCTGCTGTCTCTCTCTCTCTCTCTCTCACACACACACACACACACACACACACACACACACACACACACACACACACACACACA